>BLSH010050352.1:198383-210361 GCA_018402905.1 Glandirana rugosa
TTACCGTACAACACAGGGTAACTGAAGTTTACTTTTAGCGGGGATGACTGAAGTTACATTTTAGCGGGGGATAACTGAAGTTACGTTTTAGAGGGGGATAGCTGAATTGACGTTTTAGCGGGGGATGACTGAAGTTATGTCTTTGCGAGGGATAATTGTAGTTACATTTTAGCACAGAGTAATTGAAGTTACGTTTTAGCACAGTATAAGTGAAGTTACGCTTTTGAGGGGGACAACTGAAGTTACCTTTTAACGCGGGGGTAACTGAAGTCACGTTTTTAGTGTAGGGCAACTAAAGTTACGTTTTAGCGGGGGATAACTGAGGTTACGTTTTAGCACAGAGTAACTGAAGTTACGTTTAAGTTGCATTTTATCGCAGGGGTAACTGAAGTTTGCATTGAAGTCAATGGGGACGCTATTTTACGTTGAATTTGCATTGAAGTCAATGAGACACGATTTTGCATTGGAGTCAATAGGGGGCGATTTTGCATTGAAATCAATGGGATGTGATTTTTGCACTGAAGTCAATGGGGGCGCAATTTTCCATTGAAGTCAACAGGGGCCGTTTTTGCATTGAAGTGAATATGATACGATTTTGCATTGAAGTTAATGAGACACGATTTTACATTGACGTTAATAGGGGGCGTTTCTGCATTGAAGTCAATAGAGAGCGATATTGCATTGAAGTTAATGGGATGCGATTTATCATTAAAGTCAATGGGATGCGATTTTGCATTGAAGTCAGTAGGGGGCGATTTTGCATTGAAGTCAATAGGGGGCATTTTTACATTGAAGTCAGTAGGGGGCGATTTTGCTTTGAAGTCAATGGGACACAACATGCCGTTATCGGAAGCTTTTTTTTTTTTATATTGGCAAACGCCAATAACCCTATTTTTGGACGATCATTTTCGGCGGCCGATATATCGCTACAACTTCATACAACCCTGAAAAGGCATTGAATATCAGCTCTAGATAAAATTCTTTTGTTGGCTATATTAATAAAAACCTGAAACCCATTGGATGTCCACTGTTAATAAGAGATATGCGTTATTTATATTACCACACAACCATGAAACGCGTTGGCTGTCAACTCTTGGGAAGACCCTTTTAATGCAACAAGAAACCTCTACCTCAGTGGTTCTCAACTCCGGTCCTCGGGACCCATTAACAGGCCAGATTTTAAGTATTACCTTGGGGAGATGCAGACTAGTAATACTGCAATCACTGAGCAGCAAATGATATCACCTGTGATGCATTTCAGTTATCCTGCAAACCTGGCCTGTTAGTGGGTCCCGAGGACCGGAGTTGAGAACCATTGCTCTACCTGGAACGATCCCTACGGCTTAGCACGTTCCCCATACCAGCTGATTTTCCCATGGACCATGTTGGCGCTCCACCAATAAAGGGCCGCCACGTTCCAGCAATCATTTGAGTTAATCGGAAACCCCCACCGGTCTTGGAACCCAGCACTCCACCATCTCAGTTCCAATGTCAGTGGCGAGAATGCGGGATTGGCAGTGTGACTTGGACCTCACACTGGTGTTTCTAACTTGAGGACCCAACATGACAAACCGAGGACATTGACATTGGAACTGAGATGGTGGAGCGCTGGGTTCCAAGACGGGTGGGGGTTTCCGATTAACTCAAATGATTACTGGCCCTTTATTGGTGGAGCGCCAACATGGTCCATGGGAAAATCACCTGGTATGGGGAACGTGCTAAGCCGTAGGGATTGTTCCAGGTAGAGCAGTGGTTCTCAACTCCGGTCCTCGGGACCCACTAACAGGCCAGGTTTGCAGGATAACTGAAATACATCAGCAAGCAGGGCTCACGGCTCGTTATGTGAAAAGTATAAAAACGATTAACCGCTGAGAGGATGTGGAAGTGAGGAGGCCCGGTGTTTGATCTCGGTGTCAGATCTCACCCACGGTGATGACTCTTCCTTCCCGTGTGTGATATTAGGGTTAATCGCCGCAACACAGAGCGCGTTCTCCTCGCTAATCCCAGGCAGGAGGCTTTCCATGCGGCTCAGCAAAGTGCAAACTCGTCTTTCAGCTTCTCTCCGAGCCGCGGGAAGTCACCGGGGAGTTGAGGGATGCGTCTAAGTGCTGTAATAAGCTCTCCGCTTTCTTCTTCTATCTCTCCATCTTCTTCATTTCTGGTGGCTTAAGGAGCACCCGTCCTTTAGATGTAAGATACTCCGCAGGTCTGCTCAGATGATTTGTCCCTGGGACATTTCATGATGGGGAAGTAGCTGATTTCTGAACCTTCCTTCACCATCTGAAGCCAAAAGTGTATTTTTAGTTTTGGATAAAATACGGAACGGTTTACACCAGTGGTTGTCAACTTGTGGTCTACAGGGGGGCCTCAACTGTGGTTCCTGACATCACCAAAGGACTGCACATATGTAATGCTTGAGAGATACTGATATGTAAACAAAGGTGGCATTCATATGTATATCATGCCCCCCCAGAGGTCATATTCACCATCACCTATACTGGATGCTGCCCACTGGGGAGACAAAGGCATGCTTGAAAGTCCACAGCACATTTCAGCTATGCATGAGGCTGTCATTGATAATTGATGGCACTGCTGTGTATCTGCTAAAGGGCATCACATTTCTGTGGTGTCAGGAAAGCAACTTTGTGCTCCCCAGTCCATGGTGTGCAGACAGTGAGGAGATGATGTGCTGTAACCTCTAGCAACCAACGAGTGAGCAGTATTGATGTACAGTAATCTCTAGCAACCAAACAAGCAGAAAGCATGTGCTGTAACCTCTAGCAACTAATCAGTGAGCAGTAATGTGTGCTGCAACCTCTAGCAACCAGACAGTAAGCGGCAATGATATGCTGTGACCTCCGGCAACCAATCAAAATCACTGCTGATCTAATTCAGTAAGTTGATTTTGAGTCTAGTAGCTATTTATTGTATGTCTCAGAGCAGGTAGAGAGTGAAATCGCTTGGGGGGGGGGGGGGCCCAAGAAAATATTTGCCCAGGGTCCAATCAATAGTAAAGACGGCCCTGGTGGCGGACCAGCACAACAGAGAAGAAGAATAACCACGTGCCGACCACGCACTATACTACTACTACAGTGCAGGTTGGCTGGGCAGAATCACCTATATATACAGTTTCTCACAAAACCCTACGGACTAAGATTTGGATGCCATCAAAGTTCATGTGTGTGTAAAGGCAGGTGTCCCAATACTTTTGGTAATATAGTGTATATATATATATACAACAGTATCTCACAGAAGTGAGTACACCCCTCACATTTTTGTAAATATTTTATTCTATCTTTTCATGTGACAACACTGAAGAAATGACACTTTGCTACAATGTAAAGTAGTGAGTGTACAGCTTGTATAACAGTGTAAATTTGCTGTCCCCTCAAAATAACTCAACACACAGCCATTAATGTCTAAACCGCTGGCAACAAAAGTGAGTGCACCCCTAAGTGAAAATGTCCAAATTGGGCCCAAAGTGTCAATATTTTGTGTGGCCACCATTATTTTCCAGCACTGCCTTAACCCTCTTGGGCATGGAGTTCACCAGAGCTTCACAGGTTGCTCCTGGAGTTCTCTTCCCCTCCTCCATGATGACATCACGGAGCTGGCGGATGTTAGAGACCTTGCGCTCCTCCACCTTCCATTTGAGGATGCCCCACAGATTCTCTAAAGTGTTTATGTCTGGAGACATGCTTGGCCAGTCCATCACCTTTACCCTCAGCTTCCTTAGCAAGGCAGTGGTCGTCTTGGAGGTGTGTTTGGGGTCGTTATGTTGGAATATTGCCCTGCGGCCCAGTCTCCAAAGGCATTCATGGTTCCCTCAATGAACTGTAGCTCCCCAGTGCCGGCAGAACTCATGCAGCCCCAGTCCATGACACTCCCACCACCATGCTTGACTGAAGGCAAGACACACTTGTCTTTGTCCTCCTCACCTGGTTGCCACCACACACGCTTGACACCCTCTGAACCAAATACGTTTATCTTGGTCTCATCAGAGCACAGGACATGGTTCCAGTAATCCATGTCCTCAGTCTGCTTGTCTTCAGCAAACTGTTTGTGGGCTTTCTTGTGAATCATCTTCAGAAGAGTCTTCTTTCTGGGATGACAGCCATGCAGACCAATTTGATGCAGTGTGCGGCGTATGGTCTGAGCACTGACAGGCTGACCCCCCACCCCTTCAACCTCTGCAGCAATGCTGGCAGCACTCATACATCTATTTCCCAAAGACAACCTCTGGATATGACGCTGCACTCAACTGTTTGGTCGACCATGACGAGGCGCTGTTCTGAGTGGAACCTGTCTTGTTAAACCACTGTATGGTCTTGGCCACCGTGCTGCAGCTCAGTTTCAGGGTCTTGGCAATCTTCTTATATATTCATCCAACATCACTGCCTGACCTCACAAATGCTCTTCTGGAAGAATGGTCAAACATTCCCATAGACACTCCTAAACCTTGTGGACAGCCTTCCCAGAAGAGTTGAAGCTGTTATAGCTGGAAAGAGGGGGCCAACTCAATACTGAACCCTACGGACTAAGACTGGGATGTCATTAAAGTTCATGTGCCTGTAGGTGTCCCAATACTTTTCACAATACAGTGGAACCTCGGATTGCGAGTAACGCGGTTAACGAGTGTTTCGCAATACAAACATTTTTTTTAAAAAAAATCCTGACTCGGTTTGCGAGCGCTGTCTCACAAAACGAACAGTATTAAGCCTCTATGCATGCAATACCACATGTGGCCAGAGCTGCGGGGGAGCTGGTGAGGCTCGGAAGCATTCGGAAATACCAAAAGTGTAAGCAGTTCCTGACCATTTCTGAATGTTTTTGAGTGTCTCCGAGCCTCACCAGCGCCCCCACACCTCTGGTCACATACAGTACTGCATAGACAAGCAGTCACTGTGGAACAAATTATCAGAGTTTCCATTGTTTCCTATGGGGAAATTTGGATTACAAGTATTTTGCTCATAATCCAAAGTTCCAGTGTATAGTGTATATTGCTTGTTGTTTGCACCCTACACCACCCCCGTAGTACGCGGTAAAAGAAAAACTCACAGGATGTTTAGGAAGCATTGATTGACGCAAATTAAAAAGCTGTGCAATGCATTTTAAACACTCATTAAGGCTGAAGGGGTGTGATAATCACGTTAAAGGGCTGCTTTAAAATGTAACGCTTGTGTGAATTTCTCCTTCGCCAGTTGTCGGCAGAAGAGGTGTCCCCTGTAAAAAGTGTCATTTTTTGGAAAGAAAGAAAAAGTACCACGCCGGTTAAATCTGTAAAATATGTGCTGTTTTCCTTAAATCTGACTGCCATGATATGCCGGCCCGGATCTAGGGGGGTGCTGGGGTGGGCTGTGCCCCTCTACATTTTAGTTTCTTGGAGAAGGCATCTACTCATTCATGCACCAGTCTGATAAGGACACCAGGTGTAAGGGGGCACTCTGTTGGGGCCATTGATGTGAAGGGGACATCTGATGTAAGAGGGTACTGATAGGGACCCTGATCTAAAGGAGTACTCTGATGGAGACCCTGATGTAGGGGGCACTATGATGGAGACCCTGATGTATAGGGGGTACTGATGGGGACCATGATGCAAAGGGAGACTTTGATGGAGAGCCTGATATAAAGGGGGATTCTGATGTAAGGGGGGGGGGGGCTCAGTTGGGACCACATTGTAAGGGGCACTCTGATGGGGACCCTGATTAAGGGGGGACTCTGGCGGGGATCCTGATGTAAGGGGGGACTCTGATGGAGACCCCGATGTAAGTGATACTCTGATGTTGACCCTGATGTAAAGGGGCACTCTGATGGAGAACCTGATGTATGGGGGCACTGATGGGGACCCTGATGTAAAGGGGGACTTTGATGGGGACCCCGATGTAAGGGGGCACTGATGGGGACCCTAATGCAAAGGGAAAATCTAATGGGGACCCTGATGTTAGGGGGGACATTGATGGGGACCCTGGTATAAGGGGGGCTCTGATAGGGACCCCAATGTAAGGGGGCAATGATGGGGACCCTGATGTAACGAGGACACTGATGGTGACCCTGATGTAAGGAGGACACTGATGGGGACCCTGATGTAAGGGGGGCTCTGATGGGGACCGTGATGTAAGGGGGACACTGATGGGGACCCTGACGTAAGGGGGACACTGATGGGGACCCTGATGTAAGGAGGACACTGATGGGGACCCTGATGTAAGGGGGACACTGATGGGGACCCTCATGTAAGGGGGGGCTCTGATGGGGACCCCGATGTAAGGGGGCAATAATGGGGACCCTTATGTAAGGAGGACACTGATGGTGACCCTGATGTAAGGGGGGCTCTGATGGGGACCGTGATGTAAGGAGGACACTGATGGGGACCCTGATGTAAGGGGGACACTGATGGGGACCCTCATGTAAGGGGGGCTCTGATGGGGACCCTGATGTAAGGGGGACACTGATGGGGACCCTGATGTAAGGAGGACACTGATGGGGACCCTGATGTAAGGGGGACACTGATGGGGACCCTGATGTAAGGGGGGCTCTGCTAAGGATACTTGATATAAGGGGGCACAGGTTCTGTTTAATCACCCTAATGACAGCCTAAAACATACTTGTGTTTCTTTGTGACTCATGGAAATGTGTGGTTCCCTGCGTCTCTGTCATACTGTGTGACAGGCTGTCAGTGACTTACATACAATGATGAGGATAGACCTGGTCCTGATGATCAGCCTGCACTGCATAGAGAAGCACAGAGACCCAGTGATGACATCACCGGGTGTAAAATAAAGTATGTAATGAAAACCGGTTTTATTTAATCCTTTCATGATCGTGTTGCAGGAGGGGTGAGGAGGAACCAGTGAAGGCAAAATATAAGTATATTAAACTTCAGCCATCTCTTGCAGCGCTGTCACCCAGGAATTCTTCTTTCCTCCTCGAGATTCCATGAATTTGTCACTGTGGTGCACCGGGGTGCCTTGCTGCTTTGCAAAGCCGTGGTTGAGAAGTCATTTTTGATATTTGGACTTGAAATGTATCAGCGGCTCCGGAATGACAGGAGGTAAGGACTCTCTCGGCGTTTGAACGATGCTGATCTCATCTGACCTATACGTCGATCGATGGCGGATGATGTAAAGGACTCGCAGTTCAATCAATACCCGCTCACAGCAACGGCTGGAGGAGGGCAGACATAAGATTACGGAAAACCCCCGCAAAGAGTCAGCTCAAGAAAACCATCAGGAGAAAGTGTTTCAGTAAACTTGTATAGATTTTAACCACTTCAATACCGGAAACTTTCACCCCCTTCCTGCCCAGGCCAATCTTCAGCTTTCAGAGCTGTCGCATTTTGAATGACAATTGCGCAGTCATGCAACGCTGTACCCATATGACAGTTTTAGCATTTTTTTAAGGCGATAGAGCTTTCTTTTGCTGGTATTTAATCACTGCTGAGTTTTTTTCATTTTTTGCTAAACAAATAAAAAAAGACCAAAAATCTTGAAAAAAAAGTTTCTTTTTTAGTTCCTATTACAAGTTTTTGTAAATAAGTAACTTTTCTCCTTTACTGTGTGCTGATGAGGCGGAACTGATAGGCTGCACTTATGGGCACTGAAGAGGCGGCACTGATAGGCTGCACTGATGGGCACTGAAGAGGCGACACTGATAGGCTACACTGATGGACAGTGAAGAGGCTGCACTGATAGGCTGCATTGATGGGCAGTGAAGAGGCGGCACTGATAGGCTGCACTGATGGGCACTGAAGAGGCGACACTGATAGGCTACACTGATGGGCAGTGAAGAGGCTGCACCGATAGGCTGCATTGATGGGCAGTGAAGAGGCAGCACTGATAGGCTGCACTGATGGGCACTGAAGAGGCAACACTGATGGGCAGTGAAGAAGCGGCACTGATAGGCTGCATTGATGGGCACTAAAGAGGTGGCAATGATAGGCTGCACTGATGGACACTCAATTGGTGGCACTGATAGGCTGCACTAATGGGCACTGAAGAGGCGGCACTGATAGGCTGCATTCATGGTCACTGAAGAGGCGGCACTGATAGGCTGCACTTTTGGGCACTGAAGAGGCGGCACGATAGACTGCACTGATGGGCACTGAAGAGACGGCACTGATAGGCTGCACTGATGGGCACTGAAGAGGCGGCACTGATAGATGGCACTGATGGGCACTGAACAGGCAGCACTGATAGGCTGCATTAATGGGCACTGAAGAGGTGGCACTGAGAGGCTGCACTGAAGAGGCAGCACTGATGGGCACTGAAGAGGCGGCACTGATAAGCTGCACTGATGGGCACTGAAGGGGTGGCACTGATAGGCTGCACTGATGAGGTGGCACTGATAGGCTGCACTGACGGGCACTGAAGGGGTGGCAGTGATAGGCTGCATTGATGGGCACCAAAGAGGTGGCAGTGATAGGCTGCACTGATGAGCACTAATGAGGCGGCAGTGATAGGTTGCACTGATGGGCACTGATGAGGATGCACTAATTTGCAGCACTACTAGGCACTGGCAGGTGGCACTGATGGTAATGATAGGCAGCACTGATAGGAAGCCTTTATGAGCACTGATGGGCACTTATAAGTGGCACTTTGGGATGGATTAGAGCGCAGACTGTGAGCCAGGCATTCTCATCCAACATCAGTGCCTGACCTCATAAATGCGCTTTTGGAAGAATGGTCAAACATTCCCATAGACACTCCTAAACCTTGTGGACAGCCTTCCCAGAAGAGTTGAAGCTGTTATAGTTGCAAAGGGTGGGCCAACTCAATATTGAAAAAAAATGATAAAAATGCCATATGGGTACAGAGTTGAATGACTGGGAAAAAAATAGGCTTAGGCATCTTAGACTGAGCAGCCTGGGGGGAGGGGGGGTGAGTTTGGGTAACAGGATTTGGGGTTCCAGCCAGGATGTGTGGATTCGGTTACGGTACCTTTTTTATATAAGCAGGGCTATTGCAAGAATTTTTGGCAGCCTAGGCGAAACCTCATTTTGCCCCCCCCTTTGGCTCCACCCCTGACTCCACCCCCTTTGCCCTGTTCATGTATTTGATGGAGGTGGCTGAGGTGGAGATTTTTGCAGCGCCTCTCTACCTATTTCTTTAGTCGTGGTCCACAGGCCTGCACCTGTGCCTCTGGACCCGGCCTAAAGACAAATAATGGTGGCAACAGCTTGCTTCCTCATGCCAGCCATGGTCCACAGGTATATGGACAGGCTACGGTAGTATATGGACCGGCTGGGGTAGTATATGGACAGGCTAGGGTAGTATATGGACAGGCTAGGGTAGTATATGGACAGGCTAGGTCAGTATATGGACAGGCTAGGGTAGTATATGGACAGGCTAGGGTAGTATATGGACAGGCTACGGTAGTATATGGACCGGCTGGGGTAGTATATGGACCGGCTGGGGTAGTATATGGACAGACTGGGGTAGGGTTGCCACATCATCCCTTTAATGCAGCACCTGTGCCTCTTGACCCGGCCTAAAGACAAATAATGGTGGCACCGGCTTGTTTCCTCATGCCAGCCATGGTTCACAGGTATATGGACAGGCTACGGTAGTATATGGACCGGCTGGGGTAGTATATGGACAGGCTAGGGTAGTATATGGACAGGCTAGGGTAGTATATGGACCGGCTGGGGTAGTATATGGACAGGCTAGGGTAGTATATAGACAGGCTAGGGTAGTATATGGACAGGCTACGGTAGTATATGGACTGGCTGGGGTAGTATATGGACAGACTTTGGGTAGGGTTGCCACATCATCCCTTTAATCCAGGACACATATGAATTAACTATAACTAGCTCTGTGAGTAATACTTTAGAACTGGCTTTGTTAATATTGCAATGCCAGTTATAAAGCATCACTTGCAGAGCCAGATATAAAGAAGTATTAATTCATAACTGCCTTTTTGAGCATTACTTTTAGTAGTGCTTACAAAGCATGAAAAATATTTTATCCACAGTCAACTTTTCCAACTTTTCCAACAGTGGCGTAGCGCGGGTTGTCAGCGCCCAGGGAAAGGCAGGTAATTTGCGCCCCCTAATCCGTTGACTTACCTATTCTCATCTCGCACGTGGAGGATGCCGCCACGCTCCCGCTGCCACAGGACCTGACATGACATCAAGGGCAGCACACTCGGGACAGCGCCCCTCTAAATTTTCCACCCGGGGCCATGGCCCGGCTGCCACCACTGCCCAGAGACCTCAAGTGCACACTGATTAAAAAAACCTGCCCATGAGTCGGCTGATTAGAAGAAAAAAAGAGCATAATTGCCATTATCAAAGGGGAACACTCTCTGGCCCTGGAGCATCAGATCCAAACCCCTTCACCAGTGGATAAAAGAAGTGGGCGGGAAGAGAGGTGGGTGTACACCAGCCACTCTGCTTCCCCTATAAGTGGCGGCAGCAGCTAGCACGCTTTCATGTGCAGGAGGCGGGTCTGAGATCTACCAGAAGGTGGTGGTGTGGAAGGCCTCAGCCTCTCCATCCCGCTTTCTCTCCTGGCATCCTGGTTGGCAGGTGATTGGCGGCTGCGAGGCGCATGCGCAAACTGGGACCTTAACTTTGGCAGTGGCCTAGGTTGCTATGGAGCAGCTTGGGAATGGTGAGACTCTTTCCACTCCTCCCGCATATGCAGCACATCACCCGAGACCGGACCTGAAATCCGCACATCCACCCGCGGCCAGCCCTGTAATCCGCACATCCACCCGTGGCCTGGCCCTGTAATCCACACATCCACCCGCTGCCTGGCCCTGTAATCCGCACATCCACCCACGGTCGGCCCTGTAATCCACACATCCACCCACTGCCTGGCCCTGTAATCCGCACATCCACCCGTGGCCGGCCCTGTAATCCACACATCCACCTGCGGCCATCCCTGGAATCCGCACATCCACCCGCGGCCATCCCTGGAATCCGCACATCCACCCACTGCCTGGCCCTGTAATCCGTACATCCACCCGCGGCCGGCCCTGTAATTCTCACATCCACCCACGGCCATCCCTGTAATCCGCACATCCACCCGCGGCCGGCCCTGTAATCCGCACATCCACCCGCGGCCGGCCCTGTAATCCGCACATTCACCCGCAGCCAGCCCTGTAATCTACATATCCACCCGCGGTCTGGCCCTGTAATCCGCATATCCACCCGCGGCCGGCCCTGTAATCCGCACATCCACCCGTGGCCTGGCCCTGTAATCCACACATCCACCCGCTGCCGGCCCTGTAATCCGCACATCCACCCGCTGCCAGCCCTGTAATCCACACATCCACCCATGGCCAGCCCTGCATGTCACAGCCAACTCTTCCTAAGACATGCGGTCTGGCAGCCCCGGCCCACCGGGCAAATGCCCAGTGTGCCCTATGACCAGTCCAGGCCTGGCACTGAAAGCTGAAAATTGGCCTGGGCAGGAAGGGGGTGAAAGTGCTCGGTATTGAAGTGCAGCACATAAAAAATAAAAGAAGTGATTCATTATAGGAAATCACTACCAAAAGATACCACATTCTCAGAAATGTTGCACCTCTTGTAGGTTTGGAAATCCCAATCCATATAAATGTGCCAGGTCAGCATCTCACAGCATAGTGAAGATGGAGAATCTGCATGGTTCCCAAGGAGCGGGACCAGAGTTGGTAGAGCACAGATTTTATATCTCTGCCTTTAGGGTAAGCTGCTGAGATGAAAATGTAAGTGAGGTCCGTAAGTCATTTCGGTCATATACATAACCCTGTGTCATTCCTGGTAGCTTGGCCTGGCACGGTGCCCTCATCTAATGGAATGTAGCTGGAGGCTGGGAATTAGGTCATCGGTAATTCAGCTAATAGATTTTTATGAGCCCGGTTCCCACATAAAGGAAATCTTGCTTGTGCATTTTCAAATCACCATGCCTTCAGTGCTGCCAAGATTTACGATGGCGACGTTCGGCGTATGACTTTTCTGGAGCTCATGGAATCGTATTATGCTGTGACCTGAGCACGCT
>BLSH010050352.1:212168-230659 GCA_018402905.1 Glandirana rugosa
TGGGTATGAAGAGAAAATTACGTCTCTTACGTAATTTCACCAACATTTGGATTAAAGTCCTTGGTATCTGGTCCGCCTCTCCCTTTTACGTCAATTTTTAGTGTGGAAATTATTTTATCGTTTTTTATTTTGTCAAGTCCTTACATCAGTTTTTGACTTCGGTCCCAAACCTACGGTCTCGCACCTTAGTCTGTTTTTGGCCCCAGTCCTTAGGTCTTCAGTCGCATCATTCCTCGTTGTTGTCCTTGTCCATTTACCTTCTCTTCAGTCGGTCCGGTCCAGTATGTGTCCTTGTGTGACCCCTAGTATCTGGTGTGTTCCCGTAATTACCAGCCATTCATTGTTTCCACAGTGACTCACCTGGCTACCATTACCGGCCTCATTAGTCCAGCCTACAGTCAGCTCCTTTTGGCTATTTAAACAGCTTTGCTCATTTCCTCCATGCCCTTGTGTGGTCTATGATCCCCAGTGTGTTCCTGTGTATGACCTGGCCTGGCTGACTTCTCTTCCATTTACCTGTTCCTGTTGTTGCTCCTTACTACGCTGACTTCTGGATTCCTGACCCCGGTTTTTGTCTGATTCCACGCTCTGGCATCCAAACCCTGGCTTCAGTTTTTGACTACATTCCTGAACTGTTTTATTTTTTGCTATTTTATTAAAGGTGTGATTTTTAACTGCATTTTCCCTCTCCGCCTGGTCTATGGTTCCTGAAATTAGGTTTACAACCACTTTAATGCATTCTCTGCATTAAAAGAGAAGTATGGGTTTTATTTGTCTTTTAAGAATCATACTTACCTAGGTGGATGCTTCATTGGTCCCTCTAACAAAGAGAACCGAGCGATCGAACACCGCCGATCACTCGATTCTCACAGTTCAGTGAGCAGAGAGCTGGTGACTGTCAGTCACCAATCTCGCCCCCCCCCCCCACACACACACTGAAGTGCTGGGCTGTGGAGGGGGTGGCCCGCTAAGGCTCTCTAAGACTCGCTGAGAGGCTGAGCTGAGTGTCGGTCCAGGGATCTGGCGGATCCCGACTAAATGGTCGTGATGACGCAGAGCCTGGACCGACTTCTGTGACGTCAGCAGAGAGTGGACTTCAGCCTGGTCTCTGCTGAAAACAGGTCACAGGAGTGCAAAACGCACTGCTCTGCAGTCCTGTGATCCACTAGAGAAGTGCAGCCAAACCAGGTTTGATTGCACTTCTCCTTTAAGGTAAAAGTCCTTCTGTGCCAGTGGATCCTCCCAGCCTCCCCTTATAATTACCTGAGCCCACTCTCAATCCAGTGCTGTGCACGAGTGCAGAGGCTCTCTCATTCCTCATAGGATCAGAGACAGCAGCAGGAGCCATTGACTCCCGCTGCTGTCAATCACAGCCAGTGAGCAGAGAGCGGGGACGGGGCCTAGCTGCACTCTGTATGTCAATGGACACATAAAGTGCAACTCACGATTGAGCCAGCAAAAGTACCTTCATAGCCAGCATGGGGTACACAGCAAGGGGGAGGAAGCAGAAGTGCTGGTGGGGGACCCAGAAGGGGAGGATCGAGCTGCTGGGCGGGTACGCTTTACATGTTTGTTATTTAAAAAAAAAATCTAATTGAAACCTTTACAATCACTTTAAATTATCCTGCCTGTGTTTAATAAGCAGCCATGCTTAGGCCAGCTTAGAACACAAAAACAAGGCATTGAAAGGCAGCCAGGGTCTACAAAAGACTGCTGATGAGGCCCTGTTGTAAATGGTCAAGTCGTAAACAGTCTGGTGTGCAGTTTAAGTAACACGAATCTTTGAGACTGGGTTAGTCACCTACAGTATCTCACAAAAGTGAGTACACCCCGCGCATTTTTGTAAGTATATTATTCTTTTCATGTGACAGCACTGAAGAAATGACACTTTGCTACAATGTAAAGTAGTGAGTGTACAGCTTGTATAACAGTGTAAATTTGCTGTCCCCTCAAAATAACTCAACACACAGCTATTAATGTCTAAACCACTGGCAACAAAAGTGAGTACACCCCTAAGTGAAAATGTCCAAATTGGGCCCAATTAGCCATTCTCCCTCCCTTGTCTTACGACTCGTTAGTGTTACAAGGTCTTATTGTGAATGGGGAGCAGGTGTGTTAAATTTGGTTTTGTCGCTCTCACTCTCTCATACTGGTCACTGGAAGTTCAACATGGCACCTTATGGCAAAGAACTCTCTGAGGATCTGAAAAAAAGATGGCCTAGGCAGCACGGTGGCCAAGAACATCCAGCAGTTTAACAGGACAGGTTCCACTCAGAACAGCGCCTCGCCATGGTCGACCAAAGAAGTTGAGTGCACGTGCTCAGCGTCATATCCAGAGGTTGTCTTTGGGAAATAGATGTATGAGTGCTGCCAGCATTGCTGCAGAGGTTGAAGGGGTGGGGGGGGGGGGTCAGCCTGTCAGTCCTCAGACCATACGCCGCACACTGCATCAAATTGGTCTGCAAGGCTGTTGTCCCAGAAGGAAGCTTCTTCGAAAGATGATGCACAAGAAAGCCTGCAAACAGTTTGCTGAAGACAAGCAGACTAAGGACGTGGATTACTGGAACCGTGTCCTGTGGTCTGATGAGACCAAGATAAACTTATTTGGTTCAGATGGTGCCAAGCGTGTGTGGTGGCAACCAGGTGAGGAGTACAAAGACAAGTGTGTCTTGCCTACAGTCAAGCTTGGTGGTGGGAGTGTCATGATCTGGGGCTGCATGAGTGCTGCTGGCACTGGGGAGCTACAGTTCATTGAGGGAACCATGAATGCCAATATGTACTGTGACATACTGAAGCAGAGCATGTTGGCAATATTCCAACATGATAACGACCCCAAACACACCTCCAAGACGACTACTGTCTTGCTAAAGAAGCTGAGGGTAAAGGTGATGGACTGGCCAAGCATCTCTCCAGACCTAAAACCTATTGAGTATCTGTGGGGCATCCTCAAATGGAAGGTGGAAGAGCACAACATCCAGCTCCGTGATGTCATCATGGAGGAGGGGAAGAGGACTCCAGTGGCAACCTGTGAAGTTCTGATGATCTCCATGCCCAAGAGGGTTAAGGCAGTGCTGGAAAATAATGGTGGTCACACAAAATATTGACACTTTGGGCCCAATTTGAACATTTTCACTTAGGGGCGAACTCACTTTAAGTCTACAAAGTTATAGAAATCTCTATTTTTTTGTACTGTTTTGTTCTTTCCCTCTTGGGACAAAGTACAAAGGCCTATCATTCTATGCCATGTTTAAGGATAGTTGCCAGGTCAAAGAGAGCGAGTAGCAGAGGGCCAGCTGACAACGGGTGCCCCATAGTAATCCTTTGGGTGACGTCACCGCTCAGGCATTGCAGCCTTTTGTCGGTGATCTCTCCTCTCCCTGAAGCCAGCACTGGGAGCCTCTCACATGACCACCCCTGGAGCACCCAGGGGCAGCACAGTGGCTAAGTGGTAAGCACTTCTGCTTACCAGCACTTGGTTTCTTGGTTAAAAATTCCAACTACAACACAATTTACCTGGAGTTTGTATAATCTCCTTGTGCCTGGATTAGGGTTGCCACATCATCCCTTTAATGCAGGACACATGAATTACACAGGTTCTGAGGCCAATTTAAAGCAGATAGGGCACCAAGTAAGTTTAATTACCACTTTAATTAGCCACAGAACCTGTGTAATTAATATGTGTCCTGGATTAACCACTTGCCGACCGCAGTCTGACAGCGACAAAGTGGCTCGTTATCGCAAACCACCGTCATATGACGGCGGCTGCGATAACTAGCGCTCACTTGTTCGGGGGGCCAGGGAGCGGGTAGGGTGGACTCGATCACCACCGGCTACCTGTGATGCCCCCCCCCCCCCGCAGCGAGAGAACGAAGGTCTGTGTATGTAAACAAGGATCTCCATTCTCATAGAGGGGGAAGGGCGGTGATCACAGGCTTCCTCTATATGGAAGCCGTGATCACTCCCTTCCCCCAGCCAGCCCAGCCCCCATACAGTTAGAACACGCCCAGGGAACACAGTTGACCCTTAGAGCACCCCCTCCAGGTTAACCCCTTCACAGCCAATGGCATTTACACAGTAATCAGTGCATTTTTTATAGCAATGACCGCTGTATAAATGCCAATGGTCCCAAAAAAGTGTCAAAATGGTCCGACATGTCCGCTGCAATATCGCAGTACTGCTAAAAATCGCAGATCGCCGCCATTACTAGTAAAACAATTTAAAAAAAAAAATCCCAGAAAGGAATTCTCATCATCCGTAAACGCGGCAACTTTTGGACAAACCAATCAATAAACGCTGATCGCGATTTTTTTTTACCAAAAATATGAGGAAGAATATAAATCGGCCAAAACCGATGGAAAAAAATGTTTTTTTATATTTTTTTTGGATTTGTATCTTAGCAAAAAGTAAGAAATTCGTTTTTTTTTTGCAAAATTATCACTCTTCTTTTGTATTATCACTCTTTATTATCACTAATTATCATAATTATCACTCTTTCTTCTTTTTTTTTTCTTCTTTTATAGCGGCGATCAGAAATGACGCAGAGGGGATCAAATACCACCAAAAAAAGCTCTATTTGTGGGAAAAAAAAGGACGCAAATTTTGTTGGGGTACAACGTTGCACGACCGCGCAATTGTCAGTTAAAGCGACGCAGTGCCGAATCGCAAAAAGAGCTCTGGTCCTAAAGTGAGAAATCCTTCCGGGGCTGAAGTGATTAAAGGGATGATGTGGCAACCGTAGCCTGCATGGGTTTTCTCACATGCTCCAGAACAAATGCTGGATGGTTAATTGGCTCTGGTCTAAATTGGCCCTAGAATGAATGTGCGTTAGGTGACATCAGATTGTAAGCTCCTTGAGGGCAGGGTTAGAGGCCAATGTGCTAGCATTAGTAAATGGATAGGAAAGTATATCATATTTACTTCTTTTAAACTTTTTTTTTACACTTCTTCAGCTACTTCCTGTTTTCTTGCCTAGGCAAATGATGTCATACATCCCAGGAGTCTTCAGGTGAGGAGGAGGGGCTTTCTGAGCTAAGCTCACTCCTCTGCATGCCTGAGCTAAGGGCAGATGGATTCCAGGAAGTAAATGCTACATGAATCATTTGACCTTACTCAAGATGGCCACAGCCAGAAATGCTAGGGGGGTGTTTTCTCAACAAAATAAAGCATGGAGATGGACGGGGAGTTTGCTTTGAATACTAAAAATGAATTAACTCAACAATTTATAATGGAATGCTTTCAACATACTCAATGGTATCAACTCAGACCCCTAGCCAATGATGCTCCAATTGACATTCCAGGCCTCTCTTTTTTAAAATACTTTTTATTGTCATATATGCAAAACATCTTACATACGTATTGATTTTGCTCAACATGAGCATCGTGTATTATGCAGAGTAAATACGTTAGCACAGAATGGGTTGATAAAATGTACATATACACAGCAGCCTCTTAAATCATGTATGCACTTGTACCCAATAAAATGATATCACATCCCTTAATGCCTATTAATCACTGTGAGCTTTGAACGTGAGGGTCGAGGAGCACCACACATCCCAAATTGTATTGTATTTTTTTGGGCACCCTCTGTGCTCATACACTAATTTTTCAAAAAGGTAGAACTTGGTTTACCAACTGTATCCATTTCCTAACAGACGGGGATCTTGGTTGGATCCAAATCAATGCAAGAGCTTTCCAGGCCATAAACAAAGTCTCCCTCAGTAGAGTTCATTGACATCTCTGCCATTGTTCCTCATCTAGTACGCCTAGTAGACAGATACTAGGATTACATGGCACCGAGATAGACGAGAGAAGACCGTCACCTGCCTCCAATACCTGGCTATGATAGGGCACTCCCAAATGAAATGTACAAAATCAGCATTTGTGGTATTACATCTCATGCAGTCAGAAGTGGGAATGCGATGCATAGCACGTAGGCACACTGGGTTAAGGTATGCCTTGTGTACAATATACAGCTGTGTGAGCCTATTGTTGGTGGCCGGGGACACCTGCAGATGCGATGAGTAGGCCTCCTCCCCAGGGCCCGTCCTACCATGGGTCCCAGTGGGTCCATTGTACCCAGGCAGCACTTTGAGAGGGGCAGCAAATTGAACCACGGCCACCTCTCCTTCTTTTCTATTTACCCAGCTAATTGACGACCACAATTTTTTTCCAGCGGTTTTGTGTCATGACTACAACTGCCCCCCGGGCCACTCCGCCTGCCCCTATACTGCCCGAGCCTGTCCATATATTACCCTAGCCTGTCTATATACTACCCTAGCCTGCCCCTATACTGCCCTAGCCTGCCCCTTGGAATTGAACATAATGGTATGCCATATAATTATGCCAAGGTGCTGTTCCAGATAAATTTAATTTTAGTTTTAATTATCATGATATAAAATAATGGATGTGGGGGCCTTTTGGTGGGCATGATTTCTTGGGCCAGCCCTACTCCTCCCACTCCTCATCCGTCATGTCAGGAATAATCCTCTGCCATTGGGAACGGGCTGGCAAGGGAGCATTTCCTACAGTGGTAACCAAAAGGTGGGTGTAAAATTCAGAAATAAGCCCCCCTCCCCCTGGTCTCTGTGACCTCAACACACCTATGAGGGGGTAGTTCGAGAACACCAGGTCATTGTTTCCAAACTGGGCATGCCTTAGTTGGAGATATCTATAAAGGCACTTGTGGTGGAGGTCATATCTCTCCCATAGATCCTCAAATGATCTTAAGGTAGAGCCAGTATAGATATCCGCCAGTGTGTGTACCCCCCTCTGCTCCCAGAAGGGGGCATCTAGAAAATGGGACCGATGTGTGAACATGGGGTTATGCCAAAGAGGAAGTGTAGCCTTCACATCTCCAAACCCTGTAATACGCTTAGACTCTCTCCATATTAATCTCTCCAGATTTAATATTGGTAATCCTATTTGTACCAGAGAGGGCTTTGGAGCCTCCAGGGCTATCACTAAATTATCTAAGTGCAGGATATGAGCTAAGTACGACTCTACCACTACTGGTGTCACTGGTATTAGCCAGCCCGTTAAGTGCCGCATGTGAAAAGATAAGCGTCGCTCCAGGTAACTCAAGACCCTGTTGCTTCAACCTCTATCCCCAGAGTGTGGGTGCGGCACTGCCTGCAAGCAGGCGCATTGAAACAGAAAAAAACGGACTGGATGGCCGCACTCCTGTGCAATGACTTTATTCTTGGTCAAAATAAGTGCCGCAGTTGGCCAGCAATGTAATAAAAATAGAGATTCGGAAGGGCCATACCTGCCTCCAGTTTAGAGCGTTGTAGAATAATTAGTTTAAGTTTCCTTCTATTCTGGGCCCATATGAATGGACCAAACTGTGCATCCAGAGATTTAAAGTATGATTTAGGCACCTGTACAGGCATGTGGGAGGAGATATAGAAACATTTTGGCAGGAGGACCTTCTTAATAAGATTGATCTTGCTTGCCGTTGACAAGGGGAGTTTAGTGCAGGTGGCGAGTCTGATTTTAATCACCGCCATAGGCGTGCACACAGGGTGCCTGGGCACATCATAATCCCCTCATGTTCATTAGCTTTATCCAGGGGGGGCACCAGTTGGGTGGTTGGGGGTGCCAATAGCCAGTGCAAATGTCCCTATTTTATTAAGGGCTAGGTTCAACCTTAGGAACACATTACACCCGTATTTAGGGTTTAACATAATATTCTCCCAATCAGTGGTCTCCCACCACCAGAGCCTCCTCCCTGTGACATCAGGTGGCGTTCATGTGTGTTTGAGCTTTAGGGTGCACACCCTAATGCAGCCTTTCTCAACCTTTTCAACACTGAGGAACCCTTGAAATTATTCTCTGGCCTCGGGGAACCCCTGCTAAAAATTAAAAATCTACAACTCATGATACATTAGTGTGATGGTCAATGGGAAGAATGCTCCTTACACTTGTAGTCATTGGGAAGAATTACCCCCTTACAGATGGCTAAAAAGATCAATGATCTCATTGGGAATTTATCTGAGAGGTAGAAATTGACCATTGCCCAAGGAACCCCTAGCAACCTCTGGAGGAACCCTGGTTGAGAAACTCTGCCCTAATGCAATAGGCTGCGCACACCTATGGTCACCGCCATCAGAGGGTCCATATTGACAGCTAATGCCTGCGCTGAGGACAGGGTAATATGTATTCCCAGATATTTAAATGAGGTGACAATTTTGAGAGAGGTCACTACTCCGCTATCATCAAAAACCCAGGGGTGTAAAGGCATCTATGCAGACTTTTGCCAATTTATTTCAAGGCCTGAGAAATCGCCAAAGGTGTCTATTATTTACATTGCAGCAGGCAGGGACTGCGTTGCATCCTGTAAATAAAGTATGAGATCATCCGCATACAGAGCCATTACATCAGTTCTGTCTCCCAGTGAGATACCCTTCACTAAAGGAGATTGCCTGAATCTTAGGGCTAATGCCTCAATGGCTACCGCAAAAATGAGCGGCGACAGAGGACATCCCTGTCAGGTACCCCTATTAAGTGGTATGGGGGTTGATAAGAGCCCATTGATTAACAATTGGGAAGTAGGGTTTGCGTACAAAATAGAGACCCAGGTACAAAACCCCTCTCCAAAGCCAAAGGACTGGAGGGCAGCCTGTAGAAAAGGCCATTCGACAGAGTCGAAGGCCTTTGCTGTGTCCAACCAGGCATCTCTTAAATTGAATTATAATCGTTAATCTAAAAATTGAGACCTCCCCCTCTTCCCTTTGCTGGCTACTTACTTGTCTGACTGCCATCCATTCAAATATTTCTGAAAGTACACCACTAGACCCAGCACTGCTAGACCCAGCACCACTAGACCCAGCACCGCTAGACCCGGCACCGTTAGACGCGGCACCACTAGACCCAGCACCGCTAGAACCAGCACCACTAGACCCGGCACCGCTAGACCCGGCACCGCTAGACCCAGCAACACTAGACCCAGCACCATTAGACCCAGCACCGCTAGACCCAACACCGCTAGACCCAGCACCGCTAGACCCTGCACCGCTAGACCCAGCACCGTTAGACCCAGCACCGCTAGACCCAGCACCGCTAGACCCAGCACCATTAGACCCATCACCGCTAGACCCTGCACCGCTAGACCCAGCACCATTAGACCCAGCACCGCTAGACCCAGCACCTCTAGACCCAGCACCATTAGACCCATCACCGCTAGACCGTGCACCGCAAGACCCAGCCCCGCTAGACCCAGCACCACTAGGTCTATCTCAACTAACATACTGCATATTGTCTTTCTTGATTTAACTCATCGGCCAAATGTTGCAGCTGTTATTCTTGTTAATTGCATTCTCACAATAAAATGTAAATTAAAAAAAATAATAATTAAATAGTGTTTTTGGGTTTGTGGTGCTCAGATGCAGTGAAGATCCATTTTAAGAAGAGTCTGCCTGGTCTTAGTACAGCGCAGAGTTTGGATCACTTTAAGTCCAATCTGAGGTTGCAGGAATCACTGGCCCTCTTTATGTAACTCTTTGTAATTTTTTTTTTTTGCTTTTTGATCAGGAAAATTTTTCTAAGTCAAAAAAAATCAACAAAAACACATACATTGCAGAAAATTTGAAGAGTACTATACAAAAGAAAAGCAAGCAGTTTAACCTAGTTACAATACCGTATCTAAAGTGACCTGAGTAGATTGCCCTAAGTAAGCATGGAAAAGGGCTTAATGGCCCATTAATACAATAAAAAGAAAAACATCAACAAAACAAAATACAAAAGAGAAGCAAAAATGAAAAAATGACGGCCGTATTTACTATAATAACAACTTCCATATGAGAGAATAGGGAGTATTAGTCATCTATCCTCATCTTTACCTATTATTGTAAGAACCCCAAAATGTAATTAGTGACCGTTCTCTCTGTAATTGTGTAATAGTTCTGATAGCTCCTCTTTTTTCTTTCTTTCTTTCTTCCTTCTTTTTTTCTTTCTTTTTTATATTTAACAATGGTTATTAATGTTCAATCCCTAATGCACACTTGCAAATTAATCTTAATATTTTTCATTTTAACCTATGTTAATTTCCACAGGTATATTTATATTTCTAAATGCACTTAGGGCACATAGGGGCTTTACTGTACATTTCCAATTGTTTTTCTTTTCTTTTTCTTGTAAATTTCTATGAGTTTCTATGATGAAAATGTTAATACAAATATAGAAATATACAGTGGAACCTTGGATTACGAGCAAAATCTGTTCCAGGAGAATGCTTGTAATTTAAATCACTCGTATATCAAAGCACGTTTCCCCATAGGAAACAATGAAAACTTAAATAATTAATTCCACGGTGACTGCTTGTCTATGCAGTACTGTATGTGGCCAGAGGTCCGGGGGCGCTGGTGTATGCAATACCGTATGTGTCCAGGGGTGTGGGGGCGCTGGTGAGGCTCAGAGACGTTCAGAAACATTCGGAAACTGTTGACACTTTCGGTATTTCCGAATGCTTCCTCACCAGTGCCCCTGCACTTCTGGCCACATGCGGTATTGCATGCACAGAGGCTTAATCCTGCTCATTTTGCGAGACAGCGCTCGCAAACCAAGTCAGGATTTTTAAAAAAATCTGCTCGTATTGCAAAATGCTCGTTAACTGCGTTACTCGCAATCCGAGGTTCCACTGTAATAGTTCTGATGGTATAAAAGAGAGTCCAGAGCTGCTAATAATGCAACTGCTTTTTCTTGACCCTTGAGAAGGTATTGCAGAACTAACTCCTCCCAATCAAAGGGTCTGAGGAGTGGGTAGTCGGTATGCTAGAGTATTTTATTATGCCCAGCAAACACATCTTTAATGCCAACTATGCAGGGCACATTATACCATCCTTTTAATTTATTTAACATATTACTATCGTTTTATTTAATTTAGCAGAATGAAATTATGATTTGTTAGAAACCAAACATGATATATTTCTGAAGCAAGTTTTTCCTAAGAGGACTAAAGTGTCTTAATAGATTTCTGGACCTTGTAATATAGTCATGTTGGGTGTCTAACTGAGTGGTATCTTCTAATACAATATTGTGACAATGAATGTAACTCAATTAATTGTAGGAGTTATAGAAAATTCATGAAACTAAAAGAAAAACTCTCACAAAGCTTTAAAAATACAATAGTGTTCCAGAAAATAATGTTTAAATGCTTTGGAATGTTGATGTAGGGTTGCATCAATACCGATACCGGTATTGGTATTGGTGCCGATACCAAGCATTTGCACGAGTATCGGTAATCATGCAAATGCTCCAATACCTGAAACCAATACTTTCAGACTTGGTTCTTTCAGCTGTCAGCGAGATTCCCCCACTGACAGCTGAAATATAAAAAAAAAGCAGACAATTATCTATTATTAAGGAGCGGGGCCGCGTCCTTAACAACCAATGACTCATTCAGCTGTCAGTGGGGTTCCCCCTTTGACAGCTGAAGTGTTAACAACTTCAATAATGGGCACTTATACCCCCATCCTACCCAGACAAATGTTCAGCTTTCAGCACTCTCACACTTTGAATGACAATTACTCAGTCACGCAACACTGTACCCAAACAAAAATGTTATTATTTTTTTTCACACAAATAGAGCTTTCTTTAGGTGGTATTTAATCACCACTGGGTTTTACATTTTTTGCGCTATTAGTAAAAAAAAGCAAACATTTTAAAAAACACTTTTTTTTAGTTTCTATTATAACGTTTTGCAAATAAGTAATTTTTGTTCATAAATTTGGGCCACGATTTATAACGCTACATATCTTTGGTAAAAATAACTTAAATAAGTGTATATTACACTGTCTGTGTGAAAGTTATAGAGTCTACAACTATGGTGCAAATCATTAAAAATTGATCACACCTGATGTACTGATGGCCGATCTCATTTCTTGAGGCCCTGAAATGTCAGTAAAGTACAAATACCCCTCAAATTATCCCTTGTTGTAAAGTAGAAATTACAAGGTATTTAGTAAGAGGCATGGTAAAAAAATTGTAGTTTTTTTCCAAGTTGTAATTTTTTTCCCACAATTCTTGGGAAAATTAAGAATTTTTATTTTTTGTTACTCAAAATTGTCATACTAACAAGTTATTTCTCACACACAGCATAAGCAAACTTCCAATTACACCCCAAAATATACTCTGCTACTCCTCCTGAGTATGGCGATACCACATGTGTACGACTTTTACACAGCCTGGCCACATAGAGAGGACCAACATGCAGGGAGCAATGTCAGGCGTTCGTGAAGCAAAAATTACACAAAAACAAACTTTTAATGGTCCTGGAGCACCAGGACAGGTAGAATTACCCACTAAATGACCCGATTTTGGAAATCAAACATTATGAGGCATAATAAGTCTTTTGAACATGTCATTTTTTTCCAAAAGTTTTTGAAAATGGGGAAAGAAAATGAAAACTTATTTTTTCTGACAACGAAGTTGTCAATTTATAAGGTATTTCTAACATGCAGCATGTACATAGCAAAAATTACACCCCAAAATACATTCTGCTACTCCTCCTGAGTATGGCGATACCACATGTGAGACTTTTACAGAGCCTGGCCACATGGAGAGGTCCAACATGCAGGGAGCACCATCAAGCGTTCTAGGAGCATAAATTACACATAAAATTTCCTGATGACCTATCACACCTTTAAGGTTGGATTCACACCTGGGTGTAGCATTTTCAGGCAGAAAGTCGCTTTTACCGCGATTTTGCTGTGATTTTTATCTTGATTTTTACAGATCAAAAGGTCACCAATGTAAAAAGCAGACAAACGCATTTAATCTGCCTAAAAAAAGCTCCAGAACTTTTTTGAACTTCAAGCGTTTAGCTTCAGGCGTTTTGGAGATGTGAACCAACTCCATAGAGAATAATTGATTTTTTCCCCTCCAGCATTTTGTAGCTTCATGCTTCAAGCTAGAAAATGCTCAGGTGTGAATGGGGCCTGAAGGTCCTGGAGCACCAGGACAGTGGAATTACCCACAAGATGACCCCATTTTGGAAAGCAAACACCCCAGCGTATATTCTATGAGGCATGGGCTTCAGATAGGTACTCAGGTATTCTGATGGGCTGCAGACAGGTACTCGGGTACTCTGACGGGCTGTAGATTGGTACTCAGGCACTCTGATGGGCTGCAAATACGTACTTGGGCATTCTGATGGGCTGGAGACAGATACTCGGGTACTCTGATGGGTTGCAGATAGGTATTTGGGTACTCTGATGGGCTGCAGATAGGTACTCAGGTACTCTTATGGGCTCACGATAGGTACTCGGGTGCCCAGGGCTGGAGATAGGTACTCTGTTGGGCTGCAGATAGGGAATTGGGTACTCTGTTGGGCTGCAGATAGGTACTTGGGTACTCTGTGCTGAAAACAGGTACTCGGGTACTCTGATGGGCTGGAGATAGGTACTCAGGTACTGTGGGCTGGAGACAGGTACTTGGGTACTCTCATGGGCTGGTGAGAGGTACTCAGGTACTCTGATGAGCTGATGACAGGTACTCGGGTACTCTGATGGGTTAGTGACAGGTACTCAGGTACTCTTATGGGCTGGTGACAGGTACTCAGGTTCTCTGATGAGCTGGGGATAGGTACTCAGGTAATCTAATGGGCTGGCAACAGGTACTCGAGTACTCTGATGGGCTGGTGATAGGTACTCAGGTACTCTGATGGGCTGGTGATAGGTACTCGGGTACTCTGATGGGCTGGTGACAAGTACTCGGGTACTGTGATAGGTACTCGGGTACTCTGATGGGCTGGTGACAAGTACTCGGGTACTCTGATGGGCTGGTGACAAGTACTCGGGTACTCTGATGGGCTGGTGATAGGTACTTGGGTACTCTAATGGGCTGGTGACAAGTACTCGGGTACTCTGATGGGCTGGTGATAGGTACTCTAATGGGTGAAACCATATTTGTGCAGCGCTACACATCAGTGCTAACTAAGTATATAGGCATATTAATTTCCGAATATGAGTTCACAAATATATTGTGCAAACCTTGCAATAAATCACGGATGAATAAACCAATAGAAAATTCTATAAAGTGCTCAATATACAGTATGTGCAAAAATATCCTTACAAAATAAATCAATAAATGATTCTATGGAAAGTACTACAGTGCAGCTAATGAGTCAAATTCATAAACATGTGCAATTCATCACAATTTCTGAGAAACAACAAGTGTGCATATTATCCAAAAGGTCCTTGTGCAATTGATAAATTATTAATCATATAAAATAAGTGCAATTCATAAAAGTGAATGATTCAACAAGCAGCAAGCATACAAGTTCATCCAAAAGTTCATCACTAATCTCCTTCAGCAGGGGCATCACAGCATAGAGATAGATCCATAGACAGAGAGATCATAGAATGGAGACCCCGATTTGTGCGTGGAAAAAGCACTCTTAGTGCACATCTCTATCCTCCACCAGCTATATTGGCTGCTCACCTCACTATAGGGTTAAAAGCGCATTCGTCCCCTTCCAGGAGTATAGCAGGTTTCATCTGTTTGGTATTGAGTGAAGTGAAAGCACTGGCCCTGTGTCAGAAGCTCTTAGTCAGGTGAGATTCATTTAATATTTGCGCTGATTGTTTTTCATTAAAAGGTACTCTGATGGGCTGGTGACAGGTACTTTTTTTTGTTTTCTATTAACCACTTCAGCCCCGGAAAGATTTACCCCCTTAACCACTTGCCGACCGCTGTCTGACGGTGACAAAGTTGCTCGATATCGCAAGCCGCCATCATATGACGGCGGCTGCGATATCCCACACTGTGAGCGCGTGCGCGCCGCAAGAGGCGTGCTCACGTGCCCACTGTGTTTGGGGGGGCAGGGAGCGGGTAGCGCGGACTCGATCGCCTCTGGCTACCCGCGATGGCCCCCGCGGTGAAAGAACGGAGGTCCTTGTAAGTAAACACGGATCTCTGTTCTGTTAGAGGGGGAAGGGCTGTGATCACAGGCTTCCTGTATATGGAAGCCTTGATCACTCCCTTCCCCCAGCCAGCCCAGCCCCCATACAGTTAGAACACATCCAGGGAACACAGTTATCCTTAGAGGGCCCCCTCCAGGTTAACCCCTTCACTGCCAATGGCATTTACACAGTAATCAATGCATTTTTATAGCACTGATCGCTGTATAAATGCCAATGGTCCCAAAAAAGTGTCAAAATGGTCCCACATGTCCGCTGCAATATCACAGTACCGCTAAAAATCGCAGATCGCTGCCATTACTAGTAAAAAATAATAAAAACCCCAGAAATCCGCAAACCAATAAATAAATGCTGATTGTGATTTTTTTTTTACCAAAAATACGAGGAAGAATATAAATTGGCCAACACCGATGGAAAAAAATGTTTTTTAATTTTTTTTCGGATTTGTACTTTAGCAAAAAGTAAGACATTTTTTATTTTTTTGCAAAATTGTTGCTCTTCTTCTGTTTATAGCGGCGATCAGAAATGACGCAGAGGTGATCAAATACCACCAAAAGAAAGCTCTATTTGTAAGGAAAAAAGGACGCAAATTTTGTTTGGGTACAACGTCGCACGACCGCGCAATTGTCAGTTAAAGCGACGCAGTGCCGAATCGCAAAAGGTGCTCTGGTCCTAAAGTGGGAGATCCTTCCGGGGCTGAAGTGGTTAATGACCAGAGCACTTTTTGTAATCCGCCACTGCATCGCTCAAACTGACAATTGCGCGGTCGTGTGACGTTTTACCCAAAGGAAATTTGCATCCTTTTTTCCCCACAAATAGAGCTTTCTTTTAGTGGTATTTGATCACCTCTGCCTCATTTCTGATCGTCACTATAAACAAAAAAAGAGCGACAAAAATGTCCAAAAAAAATTGATAAAAAACAAATGTATTCATCAGTTTAGGCCGATATATATTCTTCTACATATTTGTGGTAAAAAAAATCGCAATAGGCGTATATTGATTGGTTTGCGCAAAAGTTGCCACGTTTACAATGAGAATTCATTTATGGAGTTTTTACTATCTTTTTTTTTTTTTTTTACTAGTAATGGCGGCGATCAGCAGACATGTCAGACATTTTTGGGACCAATGACATTTATACAGCGATCAGATCTAAAAATAGCCACCGATTACTGTAAAGGTCATTGCCAGGGAAGGGGTTAACATGCAAGGGGCAATCAATGGGTTAACTGTGTTCCCTAGGCGTGTTCTAACTGTGTGGGGGCTGGGCTGGCAGGAGCACCAGAGATCTAACTGATCCCGATGACAGGGATCTGTAGATCACTGTCTTGCCACCTGACAGAGCGAGGAGCCGCCATGTTTACATCGGCGGTTCCTCGCTTTTCTTCTGTAGCAGGCGATTGCCCCGACCTGCGGCCACACTCAGGGAGCGTGCGGCGGGCACGAGAGCGCGCCGGTGGTGGCGCACGCTCTCCCCCCTAGCTACGCATGCGCGAATCGCCATTTATAAACGACGATTTGCGATATGCTGCCAACTTGCAGCAGTAAATGTACGTGAGACGGTCGGGAACCGGTTAAATGTTCCTCTGTTTAACCCCTTATTGACCCTTAATTTACTGTAATCAGCCTTAATTAACTCCTTATTCTCCTCCATTTTATTATTATTATCCTGCTGATTTTTTTTTTTGTTCACTTCTATTTTATAAACTATTGATAATTAAAACTTTTTTTCGTTTGCTTTGTTTGTTAATATTTTTACACCTTTAATATATATTTACGCGTTTCACATTGAGAAAAGCGCAGCAAGTAAAAAAATTGAACTTTTCCGTGCTTTGTACCATTGCTGACAGCTGAAATGTAAACAAAACAGTTGCGAAAGTTATCAGTTATTGGTATCGGCGAGTAGTAAAAAAAGTGGCATTGGGGCATCCCTAGTAGAAACCACACTCATTATTTGCTTATTTCCTCTTACACAATTGGCCAGCCACTATGTCAGTTACTTGTAAGCGATATCCTCCCTTTTGTCCTCTTGACTTTTTTGTTACATTGTTCACCTTGCTAGCTGCAGAGTCTGCAAAAAAAATGATTTTAGAGGCAGAATATCGCACTGATTTGCTTAAAAAAATGAAACCAGAAAAAAAAACAAGGAGATCGCTGTCTCTATTTTACCCACAAAGTGGCTTTAAGAAACAAGAAGACCTTTAAATTTGTATTCCAATTGGCCGTGTTGCGGCTGAGATGATACAATTATGGCTTCCTTTCGGGACAGGCAAAAGAGAGACCTTGACGACCTTTGCCCTTTCCTCTAATATAATAACCGACATAATTAGATTGGAGGAAGGCTTGTAATGTATCTTCCGAGGACATGCCTGGCAATGTGACCATTTAGGTTTCCTAATTTTTTTTCTGGAGGAAATAGCATCTTTCGGGACGATTGGAGAGTAATGCTATAAATGGACACCGGGGATGCTAATTAGTTGAATTTATTTTGTAGTATGGATAAGAGAGTTTCAATAAATGGGGCCAGAATTCCACCTCGTTAAGCCTGGCTGAGGAAGACAGGAGCTCTGAACCTGAAGATCTAACGGTCCTTCAAACTCGGCTCCACCTGACCACAGATGGTCATTTTCATTCATTGACATTTTACCATCGCTTAAATGAGCAGATTCCGCATTTTTAATGTGATAATATTGGTACAGTCTGGAAAAATCAGACCATTCTGTGTCTGTCTGGGTGTTGTACTCTACCTCAGCCTTTTTCAATCAGGGTGCCCAGGCACTCTGGGGTTGCCTGAGGTCTCTTAAGGGCTAGCCTTGGCAAAATGCCTAAAAATTGCCCAAAATTGAATACAACTCATCGGGTGGAGGAAGACTGCCTTTTAGGGACAAAAAGCCGCAGGTTTTCTTTGTGCACCATTAAAACCTTCTAGCTGCCGGCGTCCTAACGACCAATGACATCATCAGTTGATGAGGATGATGTCAGTCGCCTGCATAGCATCCTTGTTTGACCCTCCCCTGCCCCTCTCCATCAGCGTTGGGGTCACATTAGCTAAGTGACGGAGAAAAATTGAGGGAGAAGAGAAACATTGGAATACTAGCAGAGGAGGGCTGGCAGCCTAAGGCCTGGGGGGCAAGTCCAGTAAAGTGGCCCATTGAACCACCGAATCAGCTCAACATCCATGCCCACCTGGTTTTATAATAGATATTGATGTTATGAAGCAAGACAAATATGATACAATGTGGTAACATAATTTAATGTTAATAGCAACAAAGGAGGTGCAGCCTCATCAGTGCCCTGCAGCCTCATTAGTGCCCATCAATGCAGCCTCACCAGTGCCCATCCAATGCAGCCGGAAATGCAGAAAGAGGGGAGCCGCCGGATTATAAAGAGTGGGGATCTACTGCTTACCTGGCGTGGACACTGTCATACGAAGTCCCGCCTTCTGGACCGCCTCCTATAATAGACATCATCCATGGTAGGGCCGGCCCTGGGCAACCCCCTCTGCTTGCAGTTAGTTAGCAGCCATGCCCCTGGCCCCTACTTCCTCCACAAAAAGAAAATATTGTCAGCCGGCCATTT
>BLSH010050352.1:230996-242057 GCA_018402905.1 Glandirana rugosa
CCCCTCCCGACACGGTCCCCCGTCCCACCGTTAACGGGGGGTCCGGTGGGGTTGAATGTATGCTTTACCGGCCGGGCCCCTACTTCCTCCACAAAAAGAAAATATTGTCAGCCGGCCATTTCGTATGTAAGTTGGGGTGGCCTGGGGGGCAATTGCCACCCTGCCCCCTGGCACAGCCCTCCCCTGAATACTAGTCAGTACCAGTTTGCATCTCTAATGTTGGGTCTCTTACTTGTGTGGATGTTGCTGCATTATGTAAAACTATTAGAACAGTTTTCACATTTTAGGATGGGGTGCCTCAAGATTGCCCATAATTTAAAGGTAATTTTGGAGGATACAAGATTGAGAAACACTCCTCCACCTTACTTGTTGCATTTTCTATTTATATGAAATTAATGTAAATGCCTCCAAGTGCACAAAACGCTCCATGACATGCATCAATGCAACATTCGATACAAATATGTATTTATCAGTGGCGGCTGGTGGTACCCGTGGCAATCTCATTCACCCCCCGGACAGCACCCACCCTCCCGCTGTTTGCCGGTAGGTCCGCCACTTACCCCATTGTGGCGCGGCGCAGGCAGCGGCTCAGTGGGCAGCGACTCGCAGTCCTCTCCATGGCAGCTTCAAGCTCCCACCCTCCTCCTAGGCGCCCAATAGGATCACCTGTCCTTTCAGCCAATCGGATGATGGGTATCAGACCCGCTTCCCAATTGGCTGGGAAGAGGATCAATGTTGCAAAAGTGAATATTGATTCGCTGTTGCAACACACCTGGGTAGACTCCGGACGCAATGCTCTGCGCCCTGAGCCCACCCTATTTTGAAGCCTATTAGAGCCTCTGGCTCTAATCAGGTGCGTCAAAAGACACCCCCGCCGTCTCTGCAATTGAAATTCATGCCCCCAGCATCCTAAAAGAGGCCGGGCCCATGAATAGGGGAGGCAGCGATTTTTTAAAACATATGAACGAAAAAAAGCGAAAAGGTAAAAGAATGAGAAGCTGGGCTTCTTGCATTGTATGTTAATGAGAGAAGGCTTTCTGTCCTTGTTTTTTTAAGGTGGAACTAAAGTGTATCTGAGCACCACAAACTGAAAAACGGAAAACTGTAACAAATACTTAGCGTAATTTTCCTTTCCTGACACCAAACCTTGGCAGCATACAAGTGATAGAGCTCCGCCTCTTGACCACTCCCTCAGGACCAGTGAATAGCATAAAAAAAGAAAAAATAGCATTATATGCGGACGGCGCTCTCATATTCCTGGGGGATACATCTGAATCATTGACGGGTCTTATGGGCCTTATTTTAAGATTTGGGAAATTTTCAGGCTTCCAAATCAATTGGAGTAAATCAGTGCTGTTACCGCTTGATAATCCTCAAATACCGCGCTCGTATATAACCTCTCAAATCCAAATTAGACATCATATTAAATATCTTGGTATGACAGTATCTAAACAAGTAAAAGACTATATTCCACTAAACGTTATACCGCTTCTGGACAGATTCTCAGATAAAGGTAAAAGCTGGTGTAGGCTCCCGCTATCGGTAATGGGTAGAGTAAGTCTTATAAAGATGATATGGATACCACAAATGCTTTATGTCTCCTGTCTGAATTACATCCATATGGTTCAAAAAGATAGAGTCCCTCTTTAGAGAGCTCGTTTGGAGGAAAAACATCCACAAATTAAAATAGAGGCTTTGATGCTGCCTGGGGATGAGGGGGGCTTGGCAGTTCCATATCCAAAAAAATACTTTTTAGCCTCTCAACTGCAACACTTATCAGGTTGGACTGAACCAGATAAGCTAGACCCAATACAGGGCTTGATATTATCTAGATATGAGGATTACCCCCTGATATAACTACTGGAAACAAGTAACCTATCCCGGGACTGGAAGATACCCACCGGGTAACTGCTTGAAAAAAATTGGCAGGAGATGAAAGTAATAATGGGAATTTGTGGTTTTAACCAAAATACACTGATATGGAATAACTCCAGATATGGGGAATTGGAAAAACTTAAGGGTTTTGATCTATGGAAAGTCAAAAGAATACTGTATATGTATCAGCTATTTGAAAATGATAACTTAAAGTGGTAGTAAACCCATCCATTTAACAGTTTAAAAACCAGTTAGATTTCCGGCATGTCCAGGAAATGTAACACTCCCATTGGTTGTGCTCTAAACCAAACTGTCAAACCATCCAATGGCTGGTGTCATAGCTGATCACATGTGCAGCATCATGGCAGTTGTAGATTAAACAGAGGCCAAGATGGCTCCTTCCATGGCTGAAAATGATAGGAGGGTTTACTACCACTTTAAAGACATTTGAACAACTTAACCAAGAGTTCGGAATCCCTAATCAGAGGTTTTTTTCAATATCTACAGCTATGCCATGCTATACAAACGCAGGCTGGTACAAAGCTACTAAAATATAATAACATGGCATTTATGACCAGACTATTTAATGTTAAGGGAAAAAAAGGACTTATCTCCAAAATCTATACTGTTTTGCAGAGTAAACATGAGGAAGCATATACTATACCATCAAGGGTACATTGGGAAAGAGATCTGGGTCATATAACAGATGACCAGTGGAGTGTGGCATTGGCTGCTTTACCATTGGTCTCCCTATCCCCAAAACAAACACTCACCCAATTGTTTATCCTACATAGAATATATCACACCCCCGAAAAACGATTCAAGTGGCACCGCAGGGAGTCACCCCTATGCCCTAGATGCAATAAGGGACCGGCTAATTTGATCCATATGCTCTGGAGATACCCTAAATTACACCGTTACTGGGAAAGAAAAAGCCTTTCCAATTTAACATTGTTTTATTTGCTATGTATTAGGTTGGTGTACATTTCAGATAAGATACCAGTCTTTTTATATATTGTTATCTGTGGTTTATAATAAAATATTGGAATGATTCTCATAAAAAAAAAATAATACACTGTTACTGGCTTGATGATTGCGAAGAGGTGAGGGAGATCTTCGGAGTAGATATGTCGGAAAACACGGGCATGTGTCTCTTGGGCATAGTGGATGACCCACTGCGGTTAGCCAAGGACTACGTCCCAATCTGTAGGACTCTATACCAGGCCAGGAAACTTATAGCCCAAAAATGGAAGTCCCCAGGTCCACCTACAAGTGATGAATGGAGACAACAAATGGACATTATTCTAACTATAGAAAGATATGCATACCTACACCGAGATTATCCAGAAAAGTTGAAAAAAATCTGTGAAAAATGGCTGGCAACTCGTTCCAGCAGTCCAATTGTTGGTCAAGTCCTACGCTTCTACAACCATACAAATACAATAAAAAAAGGTATATCCTACTTCTATAACCTGCTCACCAGCATTACCAATGAGGGTAAACCAGACACCATCCTTCAATGGGAGAATAGACTGCATTGCTCATACACCTCCCAGCAATGGCTACGAACACTTCGAGCACCGCTTAAGTTTTCCAAATGCATATCCCACTGGGAAGGGGTGCAAAAGCTATTCCATCACTGGTATCTTACCCCAGCAAAGCTTGCTAATATCTACCCCAACTCCACAGCCAAATGCTGGAGACTCTGTGGTCACAAAGGCACCATCATCCACATATGGTGGTCCTGCCCCAAACGAATACACTTGTGGCATGATGTAACAAAACTCATCTCGGACTTGACCGGCACGCCTGCACTCCTCTCCCCACAACTAATACTATTTGGATTGGAATACGACTCCTGGCCTTCCAACTTTCACGCTATACTGATACATATACTTATTGCCGTCAGACTGTCCATTGCCAGAATCTGAAAAGCCCCAGACCCCCCTGACATCAACGCGGTCCTCATGTCTATAAATAACCAATGCTTAATGGAGTATATGTATGCCAAGGCTCACCTCCTAGTCCCGCTCTTTCAAAAAAGATGGTCTCTATGGTTGCACCACCCCAAGTGCACTCTGGCATTCTAACCAGCAACTATCTAAGAGCATCCCTGCACTGTTGTTCTATTGTTATTGTTAGAAACATATTATCTGCTCCTTTGTCTTCCTTGATCTCTACCTGTACCTCCTACTCTGCGGTTGGGTAAGAGCGGGGCGCCACCCATTTGCTGAGGGTTGGATGCCCCGCCCTTCCTGTCCTCTTCTTTCCAGCTCCCCTCTGTTGGTAACACCTCTATTATACCATAACTACGCTTTATGTAATGTTACTGAACACAATGTACATCAATGTATATGCTGCCCATTGGCGGTCTGCAATACTAATCATACTATTGTACTGTTCTTTTCTCTTGAAACTTAAAATAAAACTCAAGTTTAAAAAAAAAAAAAAAAAAAATGGCTGGCAACATCGGAATCCTAGGACTAAGTATCTACAACCTTCTGGGTACCGGGACTCGATATCTTCCTTCTTAAGAATGAGGAAATGTAGCTGTCGGGGGGGGGGGGTGAGAGAGAATGAGAGGGAAGACTGCTGTGCGGATAGAACACCTTTGGGATGAATTAGAGCGGAGACTGCGAGCCAAGGCTTCTCTTCCAACATCAGTGCCTGACCTCACAAATGCGCTTCTGGAAGAATGGTCAAACATTCCCATAGACACTCCTAAACCTTATGGACAGCCTTCACAGAACGGTTGAAGCTGTTATAGCTGCAAATGGTGGGCCAACTCAATACTGAACCCTACGGACTAAGACTGGGATACCATTAAAGTTAATGTGCATGTAAAGGCAGGTGTCCCAATACTTTTGGCAATATAGTGTATATGAATGAGAACATGGAACAAATATATATTAGGTGTTATTCGAATTTGGCTGTAAAAGGGTGAATGTACTTTAAGGAAGACAGCATGCATCAGCTGCTTCTCCCTGCCACCTCCCTAAACGTCCCCGGCAGCCTCACCAGGGGTCTGTTTTAGCAAAAGAAGAAGCTGATTTCTTCAGAAAGCAAGATGGTGCTTCAGAGTCCATAGGAGAAGCCACGAGTAGCAAAAGTTAATGTATTTATATTTAGCAAAGTGATTTTGCTCATTTATTATTTTATGTAACAAGCAGAAGAACCACTTTAAGTAACGGCAAAGTGTGTTTGCGAAATCCCCCACGAGGCCGGATCTGCTATAACCTCTTCAGAGTCATTAGCATTAAAATGGAATCTGCAAATCTCAGTCGGATAAAGGAAAATCTACATCTGAGAGTCTCCGCTTTCCCCACTTCCTCCTGAAACACAAACTGCACATTATACACATTAACTGGCAATCCCCTAATACGGGAGCAACGTCCATTACCTGGGAATCATATGCTGCTATTAAACCTCATTAGATGGATGGAAAAGGACTGGACCAAAAATCAACACATAACCGGGATGGAAACACCACACACAGCACAAAACAAGTCAACTTTATTATCACTATTATTATTATAGGGGATTTATATAGCGCCAACAGTTTTTGCAGCTCTTTACAATAGAAAGGGAATACAGTTACAACACAAATCAAGACAAGAGGGTTATGTGGTACCTTCCTCTAATTAGGTTTTAGTAGAGATGGGCTGAACACCCCCTCTTCGGTTCGCACCAGAACTCCTGAACAGGGGAAAAGTTTGGCCCCGAGCCGCGAGCTCCGAAGAAGTCTATGGGAGCCGAACATTAAAAATCAAAAGCCCCCATTTTGAAGGCTTATATGCAAGTTATTGCCCATAAAAAGGGTATGGGGGCCCAGGTACTGCCCCGGGGGACATGTCTCAATGCACAATTCCTTTAAATATAGTGCCTGGGGGGTCCCCTTAGTCTGTCTGTAAAGTGATGCATCTGTAGCATGTATAGAACATGCTGCAGCAAAATAAGTCAAGTCACATTTAAATTGACTCACGGTTGCAATTGCCGGTACCTGCCTATTTAAAAAAAACAAAAACTGTGTGCCCCCCCCCCCCCCAGTCTATAACAGGCCTTTTGGGTCTGGTATGGATTTTAAGCCCCTTGTCCCCATGTTGATAGGGACAATGGCCTCTTCCCTACAACCCTGCCCAGCCCCCCTGCCCCTAAGCCCCTTGTCCCCATGTTGATGGGGACAAGGGCCTCTTCCCTACAACCCTGCCCGGTGGTTGCGGGGGTCTGCGGGCAGGGGGCTTAATGTAATCTGGAAGCCTCCTTTAACAAGGGGTCCCCAGACCCCCCTCATGTGAATGATTATGGGGTACATTGTACCCATACTCATTCACCAAAAAAACTGTCAAAAATAAATAAAAATACTACAAGGGTTTTTGACAAGTCCTTTATTAAAAAACTAAAAACACAATTTCCCCTGATGTAGATCCATCGTCAATCATGACCCCTGCTGCATCTTCAGACCCGAAAAAAAAAGAGAAAAAAAAAACCCCTTTCGGCAGCTGATGACTCATCCGTTGTTAAGGACATGGCGTCCGGCTTTCCCGGCCCCACTCCTTAACAACATATTGACTGTGTGTTTGGCAGGCTGCATAGAAAATTCAGGTGTTCAGAGAACACCAGAATGGGCGAGGTTCGGGCGGAAATTTTGCTCAGCCCGAACCATTCGCCCAACACTAGTTGCTAGGCTAAATTTTGTTTTTGGCCTCACTGTAGTCAGTGGAGCAGTGATTTCTTGTCTCTGTCTGATCTGGGCTTCCTAAGTTGGATGTTTGAGTTTTCATAATTGCTGCTTAGAGAAGCTTCCAGAATATAAGGGCGCGAGGATAAAATGCTCATCTATAAATATTTATCATGCCTCAGCCACTCCTTGGAAGGGGGCATCCAGAAGATGGCTGGGGATGGGATACATGTTTTTTTGAGGCCTTTCCACAGTGTTCCTCCTCTGATAGGAGGGTTCCAGTTCTCCAGGGGCTGCTGCCCTTGGGAGGCAGCTAGAGTGAGTCAAAGAATTGCAATTGGGTCTCAGCAGGTGATGGGCTGAGGTTCTGGAGAAGATTACTAAAAGGACTTTTGCAGGAGGGCACTGTCCTGGAATCCTGGTCTGGGTAAGGATCTTTATCTCCCTCACTGAGCAACTAGAGTGTGCTGAATAATTGACTTAGCAGGTGCTGGGCTGAGAGTCTGGTGAAGATTACTAAAGGGACTTTAGTTGCAAGACACTGTCCTGAAATCCTGGTCTGGAGAAGGATCTTCATCAGTGGCAGCTGGTGAAATTTTAGGATTGGGGCGCCAGACCTCGCCCTTTCCGTTTTGACCCCTCCCCTTATAGATTCCACCCATTGTGTTAGGGGTATACAGCATCACCAGATAGGGGTATACAGCATCACCACATAGGGGTATACAGCATCACCAGATAGGAGTATACAGCATCACCAGATAGAAGTATACAGCATCACCAGATAGGGGTATACAGAATCACCAGATAGGGGTATACAACATCACCAGATAGGGGTTTACAGAATCACCAGATAGGGGTATACAGCATCACCAGATAGGGGTATACAGCATCACCAGATAGGAGTATACAGCATCACTAGATAGGCGTATACAGCATCACCAGATAGAAAAGCCTCTGGCTCTAATTAGGTGCTTCAAAGAAACCCCCCCACTGCTGTAATTCATGCGGCCAGCATCCTGAAAGGGGCCGGACGCATGAATAGGGGGTGGCGACCCGTGCGCCCTTAATGGACGGGCCGTCCCTGATCATTATGTCCCTCACTGAGCAACTACCTGTGGAAGCTGGATGGACGACTGCTCATAGGACATTATGAGTAGAGATGGGCCAAACACCCCCCTGCTTGGTTCACACCAGAACTCCCGAACAGAGAAAAAGTTCTGACCCGACCAGCAAACCCTATCAAAGTCTATGGAAGCCGAACTTGAAAAAGCAAAAGTCCCCATTTTGAAGGCTTATATGCAAGTAATTGGCCATAAAAAAAGGTATGGGGGTACGGGTACTGCCCTGGGGGGACATGTATTAATGCCAATTTTTTTTAAAAAAGATTGTTTTTGAAGGACCAGTGATTTTAATGATGCTTAAAGTGAAACAATAAAAATGAAAAATTCCTTTAAATATAGTGCCCCTTAGGGCCCTTTCACATGGGGATTTCCTGGAGTGGACTCAGCAGCCGGATGACAGCTCCGTCTCCACTCACAGAGCGGAGAGGGAACTGTCAGAGCCCCGCTCTGCTCTATGGGGATCGGATGACAATGGACCGCCTGTCCGCTGTCATCCGATCCGCTCCGATCCGATTCTACAGATGGATGGAAAATAGGTTTTCCCTCCGTGTGTGTTTCACGGACAGTATCGGAATCGCAGAGCGACAGGTGTCAGCGGACATGTCTCCGCTGACATCCGCCGCTCCATAGGGCTGCATTGAGTGTCCGTTCAGATCCGCCTGAACAACGGACAGGCGGACCTGAACGGAATGCCCGTGTGAAAGGGCCCTTGAGGTGCCTGTAAGGTGGCGCATCTGTAGAACATGCCGCAGCACAAATGGCATTGCTAAAGAAAGCATGTATGAAATGGCATTTAAATTGCTGGCAATGCAAAAATGTAAAAAAAAAAAATGGCATTGGGTCCCCCTCTCAGTCCATACCAGGCCCTTCAGGTCTGGTATTGATTTTAAGGGGAACCCGCGCCATTTTTAAAAAAAAAAAAAGCGTGTGGTCCCCCCAAGATCCTTATCTGAGCACACAGCCTGGCAGGCCAGGAAAGGGGGGGATGAGTGACAAGCCGCATGCCCTCAACATGGGGGATATGGGTGCTTTGTGCCCCCACCCCAAAGCATTTTGTCCCCATGTTGTTGGGGACAAGGGCCTCATCCTCACAACCTTGGGCTGTGGTTGTGGGGAAACTGAGAGAAGTTCTTCAGACAGCCGCACTCCAAAAATTGCCATTTATTGGTAAAATCAAATGAAATACAAGCAGAGCATATTGGGGGACAAACCCCAGGTACAAATGCTGACGCGTTTCACGTCTATATCTGACGCTTAATCATAGCTAACGATTAAGTGTCAGATATAGATGTGAAACGCGTCAGCATTTGTACCTGGGGTTTGTCCCCCAATATGCTCTGCTTGTATTTCATTTGATTTTACCAATAAACGGCAATTTTTGGAGTGCGGCTGTCTGAAGAACTTCTCTCAGTTTCTCCTGTATCATGGCGGAGCCTGCACCCTATGGAAGCAGTCACATCTGTGGAGTGAAGCCGTGGCTTTGAGCGGGTATTGTCTCTCCTGTGGTTGTGGGGGTCTGCAGGCAAGGGGCTTATCGTAATCAATGACATTTATACAGTAATCAGTGGACATTTAAATTTCTGATCGCTGTATAAATGTCATTGGTCCCAAAAAAGTGTCAAAAACGTCCGACATGTCCGCTCCGATATCGCAGTACCGATAAAAATCGCAGATCGCCGCCATTACATAAATAATAAAAACGCCATAAATCAATGTCCATAGTTTGTAGGCGCTATAACTTTTGTGCAACCCAATCAATAAACGCAGATTGCGATTTTTTTTTACCAAAAATATGTAGAAGAATATATATCGGCCAAAACTGATGAATAAATTAGTTTTTTTATTTTTTATTTTTGGATATTTATTATAGCAAAAAGTAAAAAATATGGGTTTTTTTTCAAAATTGTCGCTCTTTTTTTGTTTATAGCGGAGATCAGAAATGACGCAGAGGGGATCAAATACCGCCAAAAGAAAGCTCTATTTGTGGGAAAAAAAGGACGCACATTTTGTTTGGGTACAACGTCGCACGACCGCGCAATTGTCATTCAAAAAGCAACAGCGCTGAAAACTGAAAATTGGTCCGGGCAGGAGGGGGGTTTAAGTGCCCAGTAAGGAAGTGGTTAAAGGGACCATAAACCAAATATCGGTGCCACACAGCACCCGCCCAGGAACCATCCTTGGCGTCCTGTACACCATTCAGTGCTGAATAATACTAGTTACAATTTTCTTGGTCAGTAGCGAATGCAACAATTAGACATTTGTTTGTTCCTATTAAACTCAAAAAAAATTCCATGCTTGTCCTTAGATTTTTTTTTTTAGTTAAATTGTTACTTTTAACTCTTAGATAATTGAATGAACATTCTGAAAACAACATCTTTGGAAAGAATTTCTACAGGTGTAGAATGGCCAGCTTTAGGGATGAGTTGATGGAGAAGTTAAACGTTCAGTTGTTAGAGGTGGGGTAGGCTTTGCTGAAGAGATTTGTTTTCAGAGATTGCTTGAATTGAGACAATAGAGACAGTGGGTGGTGAGCGTGGTGACATCATTATGAATTGCAGCAGGGCGAAATGGAACCATAGCTGCTACTTCTTCCCCTCCTTTGACTCTCCTGCAAGGGATGTGCAGGCTGAGTTGGTGGTGTCTGGTGCTAAGCAGGGTCTGCCTGCTGAATGCCTCTAGTCAGGGTGTCTGGCTCTTCCTCTTACCCTTAGCGCTGTCAGATCCTCTAGAGCAGGGGTCTCCAAAGTGTCTAAACAAAGGGCCAGTTTACTGTCCTTCAAACTTTAGGAAGCCCGTGGGAGTACAAAATGTCCTGGCATCAATGGGAGTAAACATTTTTCTATGATTGGTATTAGGTTGAATAATAGTGCCCCATTGTTGGGGTCAATGGGAGTAATAGTGCCCCATCATTGGTATCTATGGGAAGAATAGTGATCTATCATTGGGGTTGGTGGTAGTAATAGTACCCCATTATTGGTGTCAATAGAATTATTAGTGCCCCATCATTGGTATCAATGTGAGGAATAGTGCGTCATCATTGGTATCAATGTGAGGAATAGTGCGTCATCACTGGTATCAATGGGAGGAAAAATGCCCCACTGTTGCTGACAGTGGGGGGGAATAATGCCCCAAGGGCCAGATAAAAGCAAGCAAAGGGCTTCTGTTTGGAGACCACTTCTCCAAACCCACTGGCTGCCGGGAGGGACTGTAGGACTGGTGTTGGAGGAGAAGAGAACAGAGATGGTGATGAGGATCAAAGCAGAGGAGCAAGCTGTCCGGAGGGCCGTGTCTGACTGCCCTGCACCCGAGCAAGCAATGGAGTAGGACAGTGAAAGTTCTAGCCTCCAGCCGAACCACACAAAGTCTGTGTGGGGGGGGGGGGGGGGG
>BLSH010050352.1:253848-267496 GCA_018402905.1 Glandirana rugosa
GCCTCTCCCCCTCGAGATGTGATAGGTGCTTCCCCGTACGGAGATGTCACCGTGATGTTTGTTCTGTGCCAAGGAGTGAAGGCGGCGCTGACTCCGATTAATCTTTACTTTAGTGGGGAGGCCATTGCGACATTTATGCACACCTTTTTTCTCTTCACGTTCTGAAGTCTTGACATTCACCATATTGGGGAACCATGTGAATGTCTAACAAATATATTTGTGAGATGTGCGGTCGAGTGGTTTAATGATATCTGAGTCTATAAAATTGTGTCAACGCTTAGTGTGTGTGGAATCAGAGGAAGAGGGATGTCTTCTTCCTTTTATTCCACAACCATGGGAGACTGTATCGTATAATTAGGGTGAGATTGTGTTGTCGTTTTCAACGCCATATCGCCCGATATAGTCAGGTAGATTATGGCGAGAGTGCAGGGAGGATGTGGGGGGGGGAGGTGGGGGTAGAGTCCTAACCGCTATACCGCAACTTTTGCTGTTGTGTTAGAGTGGGATTAATATGCTATGTCAGAGGGTACCAACACCTTATTTTCCTTCTTCTGTAGGGAGAAGGAGACTAAGGTGTGTGTGATTCGCAACTGTGTTAAAATATCTGAGTCTATAGTAATTTGGTGAGCTGGCGTGTAGAGTGTTTATATAAACAATCTGTAAGTGTACCAAGGGGTTATACCACTTACAGTTCTGAAGTCTTGCACTTCTCTTTTTTCCACACGTATTTACAGCGTTACCGGAGGGGTGATTTCATTTCTAATTAGCCTCAGTCGCGGCGGAAGTGAGGAACCGTGTCTTGTTTGTAGTGCCACTGTAGAGGCATGCCCCTTCGTGGATAGTGTAGAGCTCCCCCTCTCCGGTGAGGCTGTAATATGGAAGAGGAGAGAACAGTAGTAAACTTAGAGAACAATAAACATGAGAAAGAAGAAAAAAAAACCAAATCATTCTATATAAACATTTCCAGAGCCCTGGCGTTTAACTATGAATCCCCAAACTGGGGGTGAAGATCCAGTTATGTTGCTGTAGCTAGCTTAGCTTGTCTCCAATGACTGGGTATTTCATAGTCTCCTTTTACATGCGAGGATAAGGCTGAATGGCTCAGATAGTCCATATCTCCTGTATTCTTTATTTTGGTTTGGAGCTATTGGAGAATTTGCCTCTCTTTGGTGGGTCTTTACGTGGGCTCCTCTGATCCCTTGGGACCACTGGTGGAGGGCTTGCTTCCATTGGTGTAGGGTCCTGCATGATGTGAAAGTGAGCTTGAACATAATGCAGGGCTTCCTCTGGGTGGGAGAAGGCCTTGGATTCCCCCATTTGGTCAGTAAGCCTGAGTATTGCCGGGAAGGCAAGGGTGAATTTAATTCCTTTTTGGTAAAGGGCTGAGCAAATTGGTTGGAAGGCCTTGCGTCTGCGGGACACTTCCTGTGAGTAGTCCGCAAATATCATCAACTTGTGGCCATCTATCTGCAGGGTGTGAGAGTTGCGGAACGATTTTAAAATTGTCGCCCTGTCGGCGTAATTTAGGTATCTGGCTATGACCGGACGGGGTGTGCAGCGGTCATTTGATGGGGCTCCCATTCGGTGTGCTCTTTCCACTATACAAGCAGATGCTATACCCAGTGCTTCAGGGATGCGGTGTGCACACAGGCCCATCAGTGATTCAGTGCTGTATGTTTCAGGGAGGCCTATGAAGCGTAAGTTATTCCTCCTAGAACGACATTCTAAATCATCTAGCTTTTCTAGAATGTATTGCTGGGTCTGGTGTGAGTGGCGGGCTTCTGTGAAGGAGTTTTGCAATTCTGATTCAATGTCAGAGATGCGGTGTTCTGTCTCAGAGATCCTGTTCTCCTGCTCTCTTATCTCCCTGCGTAGCTGGTCTATGCCCGCAGAGACTGCCCTGTCTACTGCTGCGGTGATGGTGGGGGAGAGGAGAGCTGCTACCGCCTGTGCTATTTTGTGGTATTCCTCCTCAGGGAGAGAGGGAGAGCCGCCGGGCGGCATGGCTGTGTGACTCACGCTTGGCTGGGCCGAGCCGTCGGCCATCTTGGGACCCTGTGTCTCCATGAGGTGAGTCTCTGTGAGGGATCCCGGAGCCGTCACTGCGCCGCTGTGGACCAGGAATTTGTCCATCTGGGTTCCCGGTGCTGCGGGGGTGGTTTGTAGCCGATTCGTGCCGCTGCCTGAGCCGCTTGTCTGCCGGTTTTGTATGTCCCCCTCCGGAGCCGCCGTCTCTCCTTCCTCTTACATGTGGCGCCGGAACCGGAAGTCCTTATTCTGTTTAAATAAAATTTAAATTTAGTTTTAACAAGTGGTTAATATGCAAATGTTCTGCCCAGGGCTGGCCCAAGATATTGTGATGCCTGGGTCCAATAATGAAATGCTTGGACCCACATCCATTGCCACATTCATTAATTTATATCATGATAATTAAAACTAAAATTACATTTATCAGGAAGTCAGATTTACATGCAACAGCACCTTGTCTATATGCAAAATTACATGACATACCATTATGTTTAATTCCAAGGGGCGGGCTAGAACAGTATAGGGGTTGGCTAGGGTAGTATATAGACAGGCTAGGGTAGTATATGGACAGGCTAGGGTGGTATATGGACAGGCTAGGGTAGTATATAGACAGGCTAGGGTTGTATATGGACAGGCTAGGGTAGTATATAGACAGGCTAGGGTAGTATATGGACAGGATAGGGTAGTATATAGACAGGCTAGGGTAGTATATGTACAGGCTAGGGTAGTATATGGACAGGCTAGGGTAGTATATGGACAGGCTAGGGTAGTATATAGACAGGCTAGGGTAGTATATGGACAGGCTAGGGTAGTATATAGACAGGCTAGGGCAGTATATGGACAGGCTAGGACAGTATATGGACAGGCTAGGTTAATATAGGGGCAGGCTAGGGTAGTATATAGACAGGCTAGGGCAGTATATGGATGGGCTAGGGTAGTATAGGGGCAGGCGGAGCAGCCTAGGGGGCAGTTGTCATCATGACACACAAAACTGCTGAAAAAAAAAATCTTGGTCATCAATTTGCTGGGTAAATAGAACAGAAGGAGAGGCGGCCGTGGTTCAGTTTGCTGCCCCTCTCAAAGTGCTGCCTGGGTCCAATGGACCCACTAGGACCCATGGTAGGGCCGGCCCTGGTTCTGCCCATACAGGGGCTAGCATTAAAGTTGGTACAGCCTAGGTATTAGCTTTTCTCCACTCAAATTCATCTCCAAAGCATTCTATCGGGTTGAGGTAAGGACTGTGCAGGCCAGTCAAGTTCCTCCACCCCAAACTCCCTCATCCAAGGCCCACCCGCCAAGAGGCCGCCTAATAGCGTGCCATTGGCGCCAAGAGATTAATGGCCATGGTTTTAGAATGGGACTTCCAACAACCTCATATACATGATGGTCAGGTGTTCACCAAAATGAGGTCATATGGTATTAGTCATATTATAGTTCTTTTAGTTATGTGTCCCAAACTGTCTGTGGGGCCCATAACTAAAAGATCTATAATATGAGTAACATGTTATTCCATTGGAGGGACTAAGCCAAGGGCTGGGCTCTCTCCAAAGAGAATAATGATCTTGATATGCGGGATGATAAAACAAGGTGATTAAAATCAGAAGGAAGAGAATAGCCCATGTAATCAGAAGTGGCCTACAGGAGATGGAAATGGACACTAGAGACTGTAAACCAACCAAAAAAATACAATTATAGCTTTATAGCTATATATACACAGACACTATATTGCCAAAAGTATTGGGACGCCAGGCCCTTAAAACACACATGAACTTTAATGGCATCCCAGTCTTAGTCCGTAGGGTTCAATATTGAGTTGGCCCACCCTTTGCAGCTATAACAGCTTCACCTCTTCTGGGAAGGCTGTGCACAAGGTTTAGGAGTGTCTATGGGAAAGTTTGATTATTCTTCCAGAAGCGCATTTGTGAGGTCAGCCACTGATGTTGGCTGAGAAGGCCTGGCTCGCAGTCTCCAATCTAATTCTGTTTCAATAAAATTTAAATTCAGTTTTAACAAGTGGTTAATATGCAAAAGTTCTGCCCATACAGGGGCTAGCATTGAAGTTGGTACAGCCTAGGTATTAGCTTTTCTCCACTCAAATTCATCTCCAAAGTGTTCTATCGGGTTGAGGTAAGGACTCTGTGCAGGCCAGTCATGTTCCTCCACCCCAAACTCCCTCATCCAAGGCCCACCCGCCAAGAGGCCGCAAATTAGCGTGCCATCAGCGCCAAAAGGTTAATGGCCATGGTTTTAGAATGGGACTTATAACAACCTCATATACGTGATGGTCAGGTGTTCACAAAAATTTGGTCATATGGTATTAGTCATATTATAGTTCTTTTAGTTATGGACCCCACACTGTCTGTGGGGCCCATAACTAAAAGATCTTTAATATGAGTAACATGTTATTCCATTGGAGGGACTAAGCCAAGGGCTGGGCTCTCTCCAAAGAGAATAATGATCTTGATATGCGGGATGATAAAACAAGGTGATTAAAATCAGAAGGAAGAGAATAGCCCAAGGAATCAGAAGTGGCCTACAGGAGATGGAAATGGACACTACAGACTGTAATCCAACCAAAAAAATACAATTATAGCTTTATAGCTATGTATACACTATACAATATCTCACAAAAGTGAGTACACTCTCATATTTTTGAAAATATTTTATTCCAACGAGCTTGTTGTGGAAAAACTCAAACAAATTTCAAAGAGCCTTGGCCTTAACCCTACTGAGCACCTTTGTGATTAATTGGAATGCCAACTGCTAGCCAGGCCAGGTCTTCTCCTCCAACATTGATACCTGACGTCAATAATGTTCTTTTGGCCGAATTGGCACAAATTACCACAGACACACTAAAAAAACCTTCCCAGCGGAGTGGAGGCTGTCAATCCTGCCTAACGAGGGACCAATTCCATACGAATGCTGCTGGTTTTGGAATTTAATGTCCAACAAGCTCATATACAGTATCTCACATAACCCCTCACCTTTTTGTAACTATTAAATATTTTATTCTATCTTTTCATGTGACAACACTGAAGAAATGACACTTTGCTACAATGTAAAGTAGTGAGTGTACAGCTTGTATAACAGTGTAAATTTGCTGCCCCCTCAAAATAACTCAACACACAGCCATTAATGTCTAACCTGCTGGCAACAAAAGTGAGTACACTCCTAAGTAAAAATGTCCAAATTGGGCCCAATTAGCCATTTTCCCTCCCCGGTGTCACGTGACTCTTTAGTGTTACAAGGTCTCAGGTGTGAATGGGGAGCAGGTGTGTTAAATTTGGTGTTATCACTCTCACTCTCTCATACTGGTCACTGGAAGTTCAACAAAATGAGAACCCCCCCAGAGAAGGGGTATGGGACTTCAAATGAAGCAGAGACCTTGGGTTCTCATGCCTCCATCCCTGAATAAGTGAAAAATTAATTATTAATTAATATTAAAAAGTCCCACTCCTTTTTAGTTTTTCTGGAAGTTCAACATGGCACCTCATGGCAAAGAACTCTCTGAGGATCTTAAATATAGAATTGTTGCTCTACATAAAGATGGCCTAGGCTATAAGAAGATTGGCAAGACCCTGAAACTGAGCTGCAGTACGGTGGCCAAGACCATACAGTGGTTTAACAGGACAGGTTCCACTCAGAACAGCGCCTCACCATGGTCGACCAAAGAAGTTGAGTGCACGTGCTCAGCGTCGTATCCAGAGGTTGTCTTTGGGAAATAGAGGTATGAGTGCTGCCAGCATTGCTGCAGAGGTTGAAGGAGTGGGGGGTCAGTCTGTCACTGCTCAGACCATACACCGCACACTGCATCAAATTGGTCTGCATGGCTATCGTCCCAGAAGAAATCCTCTTATAAAGATGATGCACAAGAAAGCCCATAGTTTACTGAAGACAAGCAGACTAAGGACATGGATTACTGGAACCATGTCCTGTGGTCTGATGAGACCAAGATAAACTTATTTGGTTCAGATGGTGTCAAGCGTGTGTGGCGGCAACCACGTGAGGAGTACAAAGACAAGTGTGTCTTGCCTACAGTCAAGCATGGTGGTGGGAGTGTCATGGTCTGGGGCTGCATAAGTGCTGCTGGCACTGGGGAGCTACAGTTCATTGAGGGAACCATGAATGCCAACATGTACTGTGACATACTGAAGTTTCCTTTGGAGACTTGGCCGCAGGGCAGTATTCCAACATGATAACGACCCCAAACACCTCCAAGATGACCACTGCCTTGCTAAAGAAGCTGAGGGTAAAGGTGATGGACTGGCCAAGCATGTCTCCAGACCTAAACCCTATTGAGCATCTGTGGGGCCTCCTCAAATGGAAGGTGGAGGAGCGCAAGGTCTCTAACATCCACCAGCTCCGTGATGTCATCATGGAGGAGGGGAAGAGGACTCCAGTGGCAACCTGTGAAGCTCTGGTGAACTCCATGCCCAAGAGGCTTAAGGCAGTGCTAGAAAATAATGGTGGTCACACAAAATATTGGCACTTTGGCCCCAATTTGGACATTTTCACTTAGGGGTGTACTCACTTTTGTTGCCAGCGGTTTATACATTAATGGCTGTGTGTTGAGTTATTTTGAGGGGACAGCAAATTTACACTGTTATACAAGCTGTACACTCACTACTTTACATTGCAGCAAAGTGTCATTTCTTCAGTGTTGTCACATGAAAAGTTAGAATAAATTATTTACAAAAATGTGAGGGGTGTACTCACTTTTGTGAGATACTATATTACCAAATATATATCGAGGCACCTGCCTTTACATACAAATGAACTTTAATGACATTGCATTCTTAGTCCGTAGGGTTCAATATTGAGTTGAGCCACCTTTTGTTGAAGCTATAACAGCTTCAACTCTTCTGGAAAGGCTGTCCATAAGGTTTAAAAGCGCATTTGTGAGGTTGGGCTCGCAGTCTCTGCACTAATCTATCCCAAAGGTGTTCTATCGGGTTGAGGTCAGGACTCTGTGCAGGCCAGTCAAGTTCCTCCACCCCAAACTCGCTCATCCATGTCTTTATGGACCTTCCTTTGTGCCCTGGTACGCAGTCATGTTGGAACAGGAAGAGGCCATACCCAAACTGTTCCCACAAAGTTGGGAGCATGAAATTGTCCAAAATGCCTTGGTGTGCTGACGCCTTAAGAGTTCCCTTCACTGGAACTAAGGGGCCAAGCCCAACCCCTGAAAAACAACCCCACACCACAATCTCCTCTCCACCAAATGACTGTGTACCAGTGCACAAAGAAAGATCCATAAAGACATGGGGTGGAGGAGCTGAACTGGCCTGCACAGAGTCCTGACCTCAACCCGATAGAACACCTTTGGGATGAATTAGAGCAGAGCCAGGCCTTCTCTTCCAACATCAGAGCCTGACCTCACAAATGCACTTCTGGAAGAATGGTCAAACATTTCCATAGACACTCCTAAACCTTGTGGGCAGCCTTCCCAGAAGAGTTGAAGCTGTTATAACTGCAAAGGGTGGGCCAACTCAATATTGAACCCTACGGACTAAGACTGGGATGCTATTAAATTCCATGTGCGTGTAAAGGCAGTCTAACGTCACTTTCAGTTCCCGGACCATAGTAAATATTTTTTGGATCTTTTGCTTTTAAAGGTAAATGAGAGATTTGGGGTCTTTTTAACACCTTATCTCTCCATAAAGAGGACCTGTCATCCTTTCTAATTCAAGGGACGTTTACTTTCCTTGATGAATAAAAATGATAAAAAAAATAAAAATAAAGGGACAGTGTAAAAATAAAAGTAAAACAAATAAGAATTATTTTTTTTTTAACCACTTGCCGACCGCCGATCGGTATCTGACGGCGGCAAAGTGGTTCGTTCCCGCAAAATGCCGTCATACAACGGCGGCTGCGGGATCGAGCTTAGTAAACGTGCGCTCTGTGTTCGGGGAGGGCCAGGGAGCGGGTGCGGCGGCTTCGATTGCCGCCGGCTACCCGCGATGGCGATGGCCCCCCCGAGCGGAGGAACGGAGGTCCGTGTATGTAAACACGGACCTCCGCTCTGTGTGAAGGGGGAAGGGCTGTGACCACTTCCCTTCCCCAGATAGTGCAGTCCCCCTGCCAATGGTCCCAAAAAAGTGTCAAAATGGTCCAACATGTCCGTCCCAATATCGTAGTTCCGCTAAAAATCGTAGATCGCCGCCATTACTAGTAAAAAAAAAAAAAACCCCAAAAATGAATTCTCATCATCCGTAAACGCGACCACTTTTGCGCAAACCAATCAATAAACGCCGATTGCGATATTTTTTATCGCAAATATGAGGAAGAATATAAATCGGCCAAAAACGGTGAAAAAAATGTTTTTTTTTATTTTTTTTTTTTATTTGTATTCTAGCAAAAAGTAAGAAATTTGGGTTTTTTTGCAAAATTGTCGCTCTTCTTTTGTTTATAGCAACGATCAGAAATGACGCAGAGGGGATCAAATACCACCAAAAGAAAGCTCTGTTTGTGGGAAAAAAAGGACACAAATTTTGTTTGGGTACAACGTCGCACGACCGCGCAATTTTCAGTTAAAGCGACGCAGTGCTGAATCGCAAAAAGGGCTCCGGTCCTAAAGCTGGAAATCCTTCCGGGGCTGAAGTGGTTAAATGACCTCATCCTTTGGTGCTCGCACTCAGAAGTGAACGTATATGACAGTCGCACCTGCATTTGTAAATGTTGTTCAAACCACACATATGAGGTATCGCCACAAACGCCAGAGTGAGAGCAATAATTCTAGCACCTCCTCTGTAACGCTAAATAAGTAACCTGTAAACATTTTTAAAGTGTCGCCTATGGAGATTTTTTAGTACCGTAGTTTGTCGCTATTCCACCAACGTTTGAAATTTTAAAGCGTGACATGTGAGGTATCTATTTACTCAGCGTAACATCATCTTTCATATTATACAAGCAAATTGGGGTAAATATTGTGTTTTGTTTTTTAAATTCATTAACTTTTTTTTTTTCAAAAAGACCGCTGTGCAAATATTGTGTGACATAAAATATTGCAACGATCGCCATTTTATTTTCTAGGATCTCAGCTAAAAAAAAATATATATAATGTTTGGGGGTTCTAAGTAATTTTCTAGCAAAAAATACTGATTTTTACAACAAATGTCAGAAAAAGGCTGGGTCCTTAACCACTTCAGCCCCGGAAGGATTTCACACTTTAGGACCAGAGCACTTTTTGCGATTTGGCACTGCGTCGCTTTAACTGACAATTGCGCGGTCGTGCGACGTTGTACCCAAACTAAATTTGCGTCCTTTTTTCCCCACAAATAGAACTTTCTTTTAGCGGTATTTGATCCCCTCTGCCTCATTTCTGATCACCGCTACAAACAAAAAAAAGCGACAATTTTGCGAAAAAACAATATTTCTTACTTTATGCTAAAATACAAATCCAAAAAAAAAAATATAAAAAATGTTTTTTTTCATCGGTTTTGGCCGATTTATATTCTTCCTCATATTTTTGGTAAAAAAAAATTGCAATCGGCATTTATTGATTGGTTTGCGCAAAAGTTGCCGCTCTTACGAATGATGAGAATTAATTTCTGGGTTTACTATTAATGGCGGCGATCTGCGATTTTTAGCAGTACTGCGATATTGCGGCGGACATGTCGGACCATTTTGACACTTTTTTGGGACCATTGGCATTTATACAGCGATCAGTGCTATAAAAATGCGCTGATTACTGTGTAAATGCCATTGGTAGTGAAGGGGTTAACCAGGAGAGGGCGCTCTAAGGGTTAACTGTGTTCCCTCAGTGTGTTCTAACTGTATGGGGGCTGGGCTGGCAGTGGTGAGGGGAGTGATTACGGCTTCCATATACAGGAAGCCTGTGATCACAGCCCTTCCCCCTCTGTCAGAACGTAGATCCATGTTTACATACACGGACCTCCGTTCTGTCACTCCGTGGGGGGGGGGTCGCGGTTAGCCGGCGGCGATCGAGTCCACCCTACCCGTTCCCTGGCCCCTTGGAACACAGTGAGCACGCCTCCAGCGGCGTGTGCGCCCTCACAATACTAGTTAGGTCATGTGACGGCGGTTTGCGATAACGAGCCACTCTGCCACGGGTGGTCGGCAAGTGGTTAAGTGCTTCACTGTTAGTAGGTTTACAAAATAATTATGAGATTGAAGCACTATACCTGGAGTCAAAGTGGTTGTAAACCCTTTCATTCACCCAGTGAAGTGACTGGCCTTAGGTGGTACACAGAGATGAAACAAATCCTCCTTAATAAGTTGTACATCTTTATCTGCAGCGTTCAAAGTACAAAATTTACACAGGTTGTCTAAGATTTCAGAGAGCAGGGATCAGGGAGCTGAATTGTAGGGAGGGGACACACCTCCCTCTTTACACAGCACACTGGAACAGAGATGAGGCTGTCAATCACAGGCTGTGTGCTGGAGCTCCCTCCCCCTGTCACCTTTTTATCTCTTGGTGTCAGGAAAACTTGTCAGAAGTGACCCATGCTAATAGCAGAGGAATGAAGCGGCAGAGAGAAATGACACTCAGTGCTCTGGATTGAGTTAAGTACACACTATAGAGGGATACCCTTTGTTCATATTTCATGTCTGGAGTTTACAACCACTTTATTCATCCATATATACATTTACTCCAATATAAAAGCAGATAAAAGACTTTATGACAGAGCCAGCATGTTTCAGGGGTCAGAGGGCATCCCCTTTCATCAGGGCTATAGAGATACAACAAAGGAATATATCTAAAACATTTTTATAAATAATATATAAATGTATTTAAATAAATACGTCATACATGTCAGGAGAAGTGATGAGGATGAAGTGTAATGTATCTGGTCCTCTGAAGATTGGTGACTTTGATGATCCAATATCAGAGAATTTACCTTTCAATCTATTTGCAGACAATATGAGAGTCCAGTAATAATTTATCCGCCGTAGTGTCATTGCGGCAGGAGGCGGCCTTTTGTGTGCAAATCCCCCGCAGTGATTGCTTAAACTTTTATCAATATGAGTTCAGTGGGTTTTGTGAGAAATGAAAACCTCTGTGGCTTCCATCGGAATGAGGCAGATGGGTTTCTTTATAGACATTCCTTCTGGAAAAGAATACCCAATGGAAATAAAACATAAAATACCATCAGAAAAAAAAAATGATAGTGGTTCTTTGCTTATTATTGTTAAAGCTTAAATCTAAGATAAGCAGATATTGTCCAAATACAAGAGCCATGCCTTGCATCTCGATCTTGGTCAGATCTGTGCAGCCAATCCAGTGTGAAATGTTGGCTTCCTTTAATAAATGCTGCTCACTGCTGCTCTTGCTGTCTGCCCCTCGAAATGCGTTGTTGCCTCTGATGGACCGCCTGGCACCCAACCTGGGTGTTTCTGCCAAGATACAGCTTCCTCCACTCTGGAAGCAGGTATTATAGCTGAGAATTGCACGCAAAAACTAGACGACACTAGCTTAGGTGCAAACTAGAAGTGACTTTATTGTTAAGTCTTAGATTGTAAGCTCTAACGAGCAGGGCCCTCTGATTCCTCCTGTATTGAATTGTATTGTAATTGTACTGTCTGCCCTAATATTGTAAATCGCTGTGCAAACTGTCGGCGCTATATAAATCCTGTATAATAATAATAATAATAAATAATAATAAAGTCACACAGAATATGTACCACACAAAATCAGGCAAGAGCTTGATCACATTATCCTAAACAGTGCAAACAGTAAACAGTAATAGCAGTAGTTAACATAAACAGTAATCTAATCAAAGAGTAATCTAATTAACACAAACATATAACATCCCACAATAGTTTTGTAATGAGGTGAAGTGGACACAATAGTAGCAGACAGAAAAAATAGGTGACTCAATTAACAATGTGAATTCACACTTAGGAGGCACACAATGAGGAATTATACCATTAGAGAAAGACCTTAATAAACAGATTAATAAAGGCAGAAGAGACCCCCACTGGGACTTTTTCAGGGTAAACAACTCTTCAAGAATGGAATACAGGATAAAATTGAAACATTTATTGATTCCTTTAAAATAAACCCACAACAAGGGTTCAAAGGAGAGACATGGACAATAATATGGTGAATGTACAATTGCGAATAATTACATACACTTCATGCGTTTAACATATGGGTATGACAGTGAATTGAACAGAAGAACAGACAGTATGACCACTGTACTCTGCCATGGGAGGGGCAGGGAGAACCTGCTCCTGCCTAAACACCCACCCCCAGCATTTTTGGTCGCTGCTCCTGCCTAAACAGGGGTTAACCTCTCTGAATCTTTTGGCACAGAACGCAGCAACCTATAATCTCTACTTCATAAACAGATTATAGCAGGAGACACCAACATCAGGTTGCTTTGAGCTGATTATATTAAAGCGGAGTTCCACCCAAAAGTGCAAGCTCCGCTTATCTGACTCCTCCCCCCCCTCCGGTGCCACATTTGGAACCTTTCAGGAGGGGACGCAGGTAACTGTTTTTGACAGGTACCTGTCCCCACCTCCGAGAGATTGTGGCGCGATCACTCGGAAGTTTGGCCGCCTCCTTCTTCTCCCGCTGCCAGGCCATTCAGAAAGCTCAGCGTGCTTAGCACATGCACAGCAGGGAACCGGCTGTGAAGCCACAGACAATGACGGTGGCAGCACCCGAAGCCCAAAACATTGGCTGGGGTGGCAACATCACTGGATTCCAGGACAGGTAAGTGTCCTAATATTAAAAGTCAGCAGCTACAGTATGTGTAGCTGCTGACTTTTAATCTATTGCTGGGGTGGGGGGCAGAACTCCACTTTAACATCTATTCTGAGTCGGAGTCTAAGAGGGGGGGTGAAGCAGTCATTGCTGATTTGGACACAAGAGGCCCCAAATCTGTATCCAGGTCCTTGGTTCCCAGAGTCTGTGTGGGGAGACATGGACCTGAATCCAAAGCAAATCCACCCAAAGGGTCCCCCAGGCACACACCACCAGGGTCCATAGTCAGTAGGCTACACTGCAGCCCCCTCCAAAAGCCCCTGTCCTGGTTGGGTCTATCACATTGCCTTTTTGCCCTCCTGTTGTAACGTGTGATTGTAATAAAGGATTTTGTACTCTTCAGACGATGGTTTGGTGCTCTTTCTTGGCTCACCTACATGTGGATTTCCCAATTTGGTTGACCCCTATTCTTTGGAAGGCGCCCTGTTTTTTGGAGAGCTGCTGAATCCAAGCCATTTGGACTGACCAATGATTTTGTTCTATGGGTTAAGGATCTGAATCCAGTGGCTCACCTTCACTTCTGTTTGGAGTGTCTAAATATGACTGTGCAGATCAACAGGCATCACAGCCTGACCGCACCGCACAGGGTACTCTGTAATCTAGAAGTCATGGTCAGACTCACCCCCTCTCTTTCTCTGTACTACAAGTTGCTTGTGGTGGAGTATCTAAATATTGATGAGCCAAGAAAGAGCGCCAAACAATTGTATCAAGAGTCCTCAGTACTTTAATACAATTAAGGTAGCAAGAGGATGGCAAAAGGGAGGCCAACGCGTTTTGCCCACAAAATGCGTTACCTGCCTTTTTGCCCTCCTGTTGTTACCCGTGATTGTAATAAAGGATTTTGGACTCTGGAGACGATGGTATGGCGCTCTTGCTTGGCTTGTG
>BLSH010050352.1:273257-288641 GCA_018402905.1 Glandirana rugosa
CCACATCCAAGAAGGGGGGGTTGGGGAGAAGAGGAGTGGGACAGAAAACCAGGAGAAGAAACAGAAGCTGATGATCAACATAGAGAAAGTGGAAAGAGTGAGAGCAATAGCATTGGTGAAACATTGAGTACAACACAGAGCTACAAGCTCAGGCCAATAAGGCCGCAATCTAAGTGTGTAACGAAACCGTTTGCTCGGGGCCAGCCTGGGCACCGGAAGCCCTAAGGAGGGAACCGTGGTCAGCGCACAGGGTGTGCCCCCCTGAACCAGGATAATTAACCATTTACATCAGAGAAAGAGTATTTACATCCTACGGAAAAGATGTGAAGGATACATCTATGTCGCTCCCAGTTGGGAGGACAATGTATATGCATCGTGGCCGGGGGGTGGAAGCCCCCCACCTCCATAATCAAGGGGCGGCTCCACCCCCACGGCCACACTGAAACAGCTGCAACTACAATTTAAACAAACAACAACATATAAACAAAATTGAATTGGATTGAATTGAATTGAGCTGGGGAGGAAACAGATTATGTAGAAAGGGTACATTAATTGCCACCATTTTGTTTGGGTGTAGCAGACCCATAGCAAGTATGGAAAACCAGGAGTCTCAGTCCTAGGGTCACCCAGGGGGAGATTTAGATCCGGCCGGTCTGGGGCGTTTCTTCTTCTTGGAGCTGCCCTGCCACCCAGAGTTCAAAGGTAGGCCTGGAGTTGCTGCCTTCAGAGGCCAGTCAGGGATAGAGATCTGGGGAAGCTCAAAAGTTCCAAGGAAGTTAGGAAGATCCCCAAGTGTGCGGAAAGTTGCTGATTTACCCTCATGGGAGGCGGATAGCTGGAAGGGAAACCCCCAATGGTATTTAATATGTCTCTCATAAAGGGCACTTGTGACCGGCTTCAAAGCGCGTCTCATGTCCAGGGTCAGCTTTGAGATATCAGGCAGGAGCTTGATCTGTGTGTCATTAAACATGATGGCATCCTGGTCACGCGCTGCTTGCATAATGGCAGCTTTCATGGTGTAGTGGTGGACATGACAGATCACATCTCTAGGAAAGGCAGGGTTAGGATTTTTAGGGCCTAGGGCTCTATGTATGCGATCAAGTTCGAGAGGGGAGTCCTCAGGTTTCTGTAGGAGCTGATTGAAAATCCGTAAGGCCACCGGGGATAAATCTTTGGTCTCCACTGTTTCAGGGAGTCCTCTGATGCGAATATTATTACGCCTGCTGCGATTTTCTTGATCGTCTTGGCGATAATAAAGCTGGTGTATTTGGATAGTGTGTTCCTGCAGGATGGCTACATGGGAGTTAACTGTTGTAACAGTGTCCTCAACTGTGCGCTCTATGTCCTCCATCCTCCCTGTCACATCCCTGCGGAGGTCTGCTATCTCTTGTTTGTAAGAATGTTCCAGCCTTTTAACATAGTTCTCAAAGTCATGGCGTGTCGGGAGTGCTTTAATATAAGCTTCCATGTCCCATCCTATGCTGGAGCGTTGTGAGTCTGGGGAGTGACACCCCGATCGTGTTGAGCCATGGTCCGACTCCTGTGTGGAGTGTGTGCGGTGGCGTGTCCTCACCTGAGAGGCCTGATGCTGTGAGGAGACGCGGGCCGGCGCCATCTTGGAAGCCGGGGTCCCGCTCCGAGAGGCCTCCGCGCGGGTGAAAAAGCGCCCGATTTCGCCTTCTCTTGGGGTTCCAGCGGGTCTCTGGCCGTCCCCACTCCCCTTCCTCCCCATCTCCGGGCGATCAAGCTGCTGGAACAGGTCCGTAGGATGAGCAGATCCTGGTGTCAGCGGGAGCCGAGGCAATGCACGTCTTATCGCGCCATGCGCCAAGCCACGCCCCCCACTGGGCAGAAATATGTTGCATAGTACACCATGCGGTCCCTGAAGGTCTTGAATTGGTCTATGGCTTCTCAACTGAAATACTGGTGATATTCCTAATTGTCAGGGGGAGTTCACTGAGCCCCATTGGATGGATGAAAGATAGAGTTACAGTACGCATAGAAAATAGTTTGTAGTATACAAATGTAATTTATCACTGAAATTATTTCTAGGATTGCTTTAAAGCTTTGCAATTTTTCCACTGAACTTAACAGCAAGGGTCATAAGGCATCATCAAATTAACATTGTATTCGAGAAATGACACCATGACAGTTGGGGTCCAAGGATAATGATACGTGATATCCCAAGAAAGTGACATATTGACTTTCTAATATGTCAACCCATTGTTGCTTATGGGTCCCAAAACCTTAACACCTGGGGGGCTCAGAATCCTGACGCAGAGACATGTTGAGGCTCCAGAACAATGACATCTTTAAACCTGGGGTACCAGATAACTGACACATTTATAATTAGGGTTGCAGAACACTGACACATTGATACAGTATTTGGGGATCTTTGAACACCTTTACATTTATACTTAGAATCCCTGAACACTGACACTGATGTGGGGGTCCTAGCACACTGACACTTGAGGGCAGGGCCACTGATAGGAAGGTAGAGCATGCCCTCCTGTACCAAGCCCTGAGCCCCATCATTTCAGCAAAGTAAGTTCCCTCAGTTCAGCAGCAGGGGCTAGGGACATAGAGGGGTCTACTCGTTTTCGGGAGCAGGCAGAGTAATCCTCAGTGTGGCAGCTCCCCCCTAGTGATGAGCTGAACTGCCCTAGGAACAGTTCGGCAGGGGTTCTCCAAACCTTAAAGGAGTTTGGATGCTAAATCTGAACCCCCTTGAAATCAATGGGAGTCAGTGCTTCCTTAGCAACCACTGGCAAGATTGCCCACTTTTGGCCACGTAGCCATATTTAGGCAATGATGCAACCTGCTCCATTCCCTGCCCATTTGTTCACGTGCCTGGGGATTTTCAACCTTGTAAGTGAATGTTAGCAACCACTGAAAGCCAGCAGTTGTCACGTTCGTCCACGTCAAATACTCTATACGTTTGGACGATCAATCAAACAGTCAATGTTCTGTCTGACCTTACGCTCAGACCAAACACCAAACTCATCCCTACTCTCGACAATTAAATTTAACTTCTATGTCAATCTACCGGACCAGGCTGGAACTTTAATTGTCGGGAGCCGGCACAGAGGATTACTCCACTTGCTCCCAGAAATTAGGAAATAGCCACCACTCTATCCATGACCCCTGCTGCTAAACTGAGGAGGCCCGGGGAATTTTTACTTAATTACTGGAAACCGTGGTTGGTGGGATTACAATATGGTATTTACAGTCCCTTTTGTGTGTCTGTGTGTGTGTGTATGTTTGGGTTGTGGGGGTTGACTGTCCCTGACAGGCAGTATGAGAAGTCCCTGTCCAGCAGGCTGTATGGGACCCCATGATTTCTAATGGTGGCCCTGCTTGGAGGCCTCAGAACACTGATACACCGACACCCGAGGGTCTCAGAATGCATACAGTCTCCTTGAAGTTCCATCAATAGATGGAAAGAACATTGATAGATGGAGAGAACATCAATGGATGGAGAGAACATCGATAGATGGAGAGAACATCAATGGATGGAGAGAACATCGATGAATGGAGAGAACATTGATAGATGGGGAGAACATCAATGGATGGAGAGAACATTGATAGATGGGGAGAACATCAATGGATGGAGAGAACATCGATGAATGGAGAGAACATTGATAGATGGAGATCCCAGGGCGGAAACCTATTTAAGCTGGCCATAGTTGGATAGAATTTTGAATAAAAATTCTTACGAAAAGTCTAGAGAAAATTTGTATGAAAATTCTCAGAACATTCGAATGTCGTTTGAAAGATTTTGTTTGCTATTAACATTTGATTTTGGAATGAATAGACTGCCAAATGAAAACCACATACACTATTAAAAATTTGTTCTTTCGAAAAAATGTTTCATCCTACTCCTTCGAATTTTCTTTTCACTGAGATAAAATAACAAACAGCGATTTTACCCACTTATGATTACAAAAACAAGTGAACTTTCATAGAAGATTCTTTTCCTAAGAATTTTTGTTCAAAATTTTATTCATCTTTGGCCGGCTTAAGGGACTGTGTTGAAGGACTTTGGGTCTGTGTTGAAGAATCAGTTCAAGATGCTTTTGAAATCCTTCAGAAATTTTGACCTGCAGTTGACCCCCTTCTGAATTGCATTTGACTTTCTTTAACCCCCTCAATACTGGGCACGCAAACCCCCTTCCTGCCCAGGCAATTTTTCAGTTTTCAGCGCTATCACACTATGAATGACAATTACTCAGTCATGTAACACTGTACCCATATGAAATTTTTGTTCTTTTTTATTCACACAAATAGAGCTTTCTTTTAGTGGTATTTAATCACTAGTGTTTTTTTTATTTCTTGTGCTATAAATAAAAAAAAAGACAGAACGTTTTGAGAAAAAATGCTTTTTTCTTTGTATCTGTCAAAAAATTTTGCTAATTAGTAATTTTTCTTTGTAAATTTTGGCCAAAATTTATACTGCTACATATCTTTGGTAAAAATAATCCAAAATGGTGTATATTATTTGGTCCTTGTGTAAGTTATAGAGTCTACAAGCTATGGTGCCAATCATTGAAATTGATCACGCCTGATCACACATGATGTACTGATAGCCAATCTCATTTCTTGAGACCCTAACAAGCCAGGAAAGTACAAATACCCCCCAAATGACCCCTTTTTGGAAAGTAGACATTCCAAGGTATTCAGTAAGTTGCATGGTGAGTTCTTTGAAGTTGTAATTTTTTCCCACAATTCTTTGCAAATGAAGATTATCATTAACCACTTCCCGCCCGGCACATTGACAAATGACGTCCGGGCAGGTGTTTCACTATCCTGACTGGACGTCTATTGACGTCCTTAGGATAATCTGCGATCGTGCGCCCCTGGGGGCGTGCATCGCGGCGATCGGTGGTGCCGTGGGTCAGTCTGACCCACCGCATTACCGACTGAGGTAACAGGCTTCGATCGAAGCCTTTTACCATGTGATCAGCCGTGACCAATCACGGCTGATCACAGTGTAAATAGGAAGAGCCGATTATCGGCTTTTCCTCTGCTCAGGTCTGCAGAGCTGCTCTCCTGACAGGGGGGGGCTGCGCTCAACGTTTATCAGCGCAGCCACCCTCAGGATCACCCCCACTGGACCACCAGGGAGCCGGATCAGGACCACCAAGGAGCCCCCCCGGACATCGCAAGGAGGCCGCCCAGGACCACCAGGGAAGTCATACAGAGGCCGCCCAGGACCACCAGGGAGCCCCCACTAGACCACCAGGTAAGGGCCATATTATGCACTGTAGGGATGGCACTGTGCCCATGTATGATGCCTGCCAGTGCCATCCCTAACAGTGCTTGTTGCACCAGTGCCCACCACTGCCACCTATAAGTGCCCACCTGTGCCACCTATCAGTGCCCACCTGTGCCACCTAAAAGTGTCCACCTGTGCCACCTAAAAGTGACCACCTGTGCCACCTAAAAGTGCCCCCTATCAGTGCCCATCAGTGCCCAGTGCCACTTATCAGTGCTGCCTAGGAGTGTCCATCAGTGCCGCATATCAGTGCCACGTATCAGTGCCCGTCAGTGCTGCTTGTCAGTGCCGCCCATCAGTGCTGCATATTTGCCCCATCATCAGTGCAACCTTATCAGTGCCACCTCATCAGTGCCAATCTGTACTGCTTCATCAGTGCCCGTCAGTGTAGCCTCATCAGTTCCCATCAGTGTAGCCACATCAGTGCCCATCAGTGAAGGAGAAAATGTACTTTATACAAATTTTTGTGACAGAAACAAAGAAAAATGTTTTTTTTTCAAAATTTTCGGTCTTTTTTTGTTATAGCGCAAAAAATAAAACCCGCAGGGGTGGTCAAATACCACCAAAAGAAAGCTCTATTTCTGGGAACAAAATGATAAAAATTTTGTTTGGGTATAGCGTCGCACGACCGCGCAATTCTCATTCGAATCGCAACAGCACTGAAAGCTGGAAATTGGTCTGGGCAGGAAGTGTTCTAAGTGCCCGGTATTGAAGTGGTTAATATTATTACTATTATTTTTTTTACAACATTGTCATATTAACAAGTTATTTATCACACATGGCATATGCATATTTGAAACTACACCCCAAAACACATTCTGCTACTCCTCCTGAGTATGGCGATACCACATGTCTGAGACTTTTTCACAGCCTAGCCACATACAGAGGCCCAACATGCAGGGAGAACCATCAGGTATTCTAGGGACATAAATAACACATCTAATGTCATGACGACCTATCACATTTTTGAAGGCCCTGGAGCACCAGGACAATGGAATTGCCCACAAAATGACCCCATTTTGGAAAGCTAACACCCCAATGTATAATCTATGAGGCATGATGAGTCTTTTGAAATGTTCATTTTTTTCCAGAAGTTTTTGGAAAATGTGGAAAAAAAATGAAAACGCATTTTCTTTTACACAAAGCTGTCAATTTATAAGATATTTCCAACACATAGCATGTACATAGAAAAAATGACACCCCAAAATACATTCTGCTACTCCTCCTGAGTATGGCGATACCACATGTGTGAGACTTTTACACAGCCTGGCCACATACTGAGGCCCAACATTGAACTAGCACCTTCAGACGTTCTACGAGCATAAATTACACATCTCATTTCTCAACCACCTATTACACTTTTGAAGGTCCTGGAGCACTAGGACAATGGAATTACCCACAAAATGACCACATTTTGGAAAGCAAATACCCAACGTATAACTTATGAGGCATAATGAGTCTTTTGAACATGTCAGTTTTTTCCAGTAGTTTTTGGAAAATGTGGGGAAAAAATGAAAACGCATTTTTTTTTTACACAAGGTTGTCAATTTATATGATATTTCCAACATATAGAATGTAAATAGCAAAAATGACAACCCAAAATACATTCTGCTACTCCTCCTAAGTATGGCAATACCACATGTGTGAGACTTTTACACAGCCTGTCCACATACAAAGGCCTAACATTGAAGTAGCACTTTCAGGCGTTCTACGAGCATAAATTACACATGTCATTTCTCAGCCACCTATTACACTTTTGAAGGTCTTGGAGCACCAGGACAATGGAATTACCCACAAAATGACTAAATTATGGAAAGCAAATACCCAACATATAATCTATGAGGCATAATGAGTCTTTTGAACATGTCGTTTTTTTTCCCGTAGTTTTTGGAAAATGTGGGAAAAAAATGAAAACGCGTTTTTTTTACACAAAGTTGTCCATTTATATGATATTTCCTACACATAGCATGCATATAGCAAAAATGACACCCCAAATTACATTCTGCTACGCCTCCTTAGTATGGCGATGCCACATGTGTGAGACTTTTACAGGTGATGTTTAATGATAGGTGATGACAGTCACTGACAGGTGATTGGCGATGGTCACTGATGGGTGACTGGTGGAGGTCACTGCAGGGTGACGGGTGTCTGGCGGTGGTCACTGATGGGTGACAGGTGACTGGCGGTGGTCACTAATGGGTGACGGGTGACTGGAGGTGGTCACTGATGGGTGACTGGCGGTGGTCACTGATGGGTGACAGGTAAATGGTGTGGTCACTGATGGGTGACTGCCGGTGGTCACTGATGGGTGACGGGTGACTGGTGGTGGTCACTGATGGGTGACTGGCGGTGGTCATTGATGGGTGACGGGTGACAGGCCACGGGTGACTGGCGGTGGTCACTGATGGGTGACTGGTCACGGTCACTGATGGGTGACGGGTGACTGGTAGTGGTCACTGATGGGTGACTGGCAGTGGTCACTGATGAGTGACAGGTGACAGGCCGCGGGTGACTGGCGGTGGTCACTGATGGGTGACGGGTGTCTGATGGTGGTCACTGATGGGTGATGAGTGTCTGGCGGTGGTCACTGATGCGTGACAGGTGACTGGCGGTGGTCACTGATGAGTGACGGATGACTGGCGGTGGTCACTGATGGATGACGGGTGACAGGCCACGGGTGACTGGCGTGGTCACTGATGGGTGATGGGTGTCTGGCGGTGGTCACTGATGGGTGACTGGGATCTGGCGGTGGTCATTGATAGGTAACGGGTGACTGACGGTGGTCACTGGTGGGTGACATGCCACGGTCACTAATGGGTGACGGGTGACCAGCTATAGTCAGTGATGGGTGACGGGTGACATGCCACGGTTACTGATGGGTGATGGGTGACAGGTGCACTTTATGATGGCAGGTGCACTTTATGATGACAGGTGCACTTTATGGGGGGTAGATGTGGTGACTGTTGGGTGACAGGTGCAATGGGGGGTTAACTCTCTGATCCAGGCTCTTCTCTCCTCACACTGGAAACTGTGTGAGGAGAGAAGAGCTGGTAACAGTGAGCTACTGCTCTGTGTTTACATTACATGTGATCGGCTGTCAGTAGATCACAGCCAATCACATACAACAGCCGTCGGCCAATGGCTGTTTACTAGTGTTGGTGATGGGCAGTGTTCCCTCGGAGCACGCCGCCACCGACATGCACGTGCAGTGCGCTCGCGATCGCACACATGCGCTGTGTCAATGGAGGGAAGTATCATTTGTGATAAGCCGTGACTTCATCACGGCCGATCACATTGTAAAGAGCCATGGCCAATGGCTGTTCACCCCTGTCGGTGACGAGTTGTGTCCAGGTGGGACACGCCGCCACCGATAGTGCCAGGATGCGCGCACTGATCGCGCGCATGCCCAGTTTAAAGGGCCGACATCATATGACGTCCACCCAGAACAAGAGCCCCACCGCTCCACCGTCATTTGACGGTGGGCGGGCGGCAAGGGGTTAAATGGGTTTTGCATTGCCTTAAAGTGGTTGTGAAGACTGAAGGTTTTGTTCATTTGTACATACATCCTATGCATTAAAGCGTTACTAAACCCAGGACCCTTCATTCACTATATCTGCTCTCCCCACAGTACACAGACCATGGAAATGCAATTATTTTAGTGAATATAAATTGCTAAATACCTTTTATCATCAGCAGTATATAGCAGTCTTGTGACTTTTATCAGAGCTTGTAGGAGGAGTTTTCATTCTCCTCTAAATGTCCTTTGAGGCTGCAGGCTGATCCTCTGTCTGGTCCTGAGTGGCTCTGTGCTGATAATATGCACTCTCCCAAATAAAAAAAAACTCTCTAGCAATACACACCAAACTGAGCATGTGCAGAGTGCCCTAAGGCTCCGTACTATCAGGAAATGAATTTGGGGACTGTGGAAGAAGGGGAGGATCAGAGAAGATGGGTTCAAACAGCCTTTTTACACAATGGGCAGGATTAACCACTTAGGTTCCACGGTGAGTATAACAAGCATGCTTTACTGCATATACAGACTGATTTTATTGCTGTGGGTTTAGTAACACTTTAAGGAAAAAAAAACCTTCTGTGCCAGAGGATCCCCCCTGTCAATCAAACTCTGTGATGGGGGGCAGGCAGAGAAGGGTGAGATCCCAGGGCCTGTAATGGGTCAGAGAGAGAGCTAATAATGTACCCGCAAGGGATGAGACAGATAACAACATTCGTGAGTAGCAGAAGAATGTCCCTCATTACTATTTGAATGTAAAGTCATCAGAACTTGGGGTTCAACCCAAAGACCCAAAGAGAATGCTTCTGATGGACTCTGTAATTACATGGACACTACCTATGCAGGTATGCTGGGGCAGCACATGGCCTGTAGTTAGGGTTAGGGAAGAATTATCCCTTTGAATGCTGAACTTTGTAGTGACTTTTACACTTTTCTAAGGAAAGTTTCAGAAACCTTGTTACTGTCTGGTCTGAAGTTACTCAAAGGGGTGTAATGCAAGTAACCGGCACCATCCCATGGTTCAGGTCAATGAAGTACTTGGGCTTTGAAGACGTCAGTATGGAGGTAATGCAGTGTGAACGCACCAGTGGTTACCTTAGGGTAGCGTAGCGTGTGCCTGTTACAGGTGGCATGACCTCTGCCAGTGAGCGGGATGATGTTGGGACTCCTCCTGCCAGTGGTCTGTCTCCCAGAGCAATAGGAGCTGATTCGTGCCGCAGAGTTCCCTATCCTGTACAGAGGTACGTAAGTTCAAGAGTTAAGTGCACGTGTGCAACCCACGCAAGGTGCACAGCCACTACGCTACTGGGGAGTAGTAGTGGAATGTGCTGGATAGGTAGTTGTTGACAAGGCTCAACGTGTTCCTCCTAAATGCAAGTTACAGAGAAGGTGTACACTGTCACAGGGACACTGGAGAACAGTTGCAGTGCAAGTGTGCATGGTGCACAATCATCTCTAAAAGCAGAGGATCGCCTTAAGGTTGAGTATTCCCCCACGATATCCTCAGCCTTGTCCTAGGGCATTGATGAAAATGGCACAAGAATAAGGGCACGTGTAGTAAAGTGAACCTATCACAGGTGCCTAGCGTAACCCAGAAGAACCCACTCCAGGGTAGACCTCTCATGTGACCCTCACTTGGCGCCCAACGAGGAGGGAAACATGAAAGATGTGAGGACCCGTCCATTATTTTGTTATTTTAATTTTAAAAACCCAAAAAAGCAAAGGTTTATTATCGCTTTAAACTTGGTTGGTAATGCGAAATTGCTTGAAGTAAAACAAAAGGCCTTCAACGCAGGCCCTAATACTTCAAGGTCCCAGAACATTGCCCCACGAATTTGTGGGGTTCCAAGAAAGTGACCCGCTTTCCCTATTTTATACAATTCCTTATTAGTATTATATTATATCTGGGTCAAGTTAGAGATGGGCAGCATGATTGTACCCCATGTTTTGCTGTAGGAACATTGGCACATGTAGCTAAAAGGAATTACATTATAATGTACAGATCCTCAGCAGAAACGTAACATTCTTTTGAGGCAGAAATTATTTTCTGTGCTGCTTTTCAAAATTTATCATTATGTAACCTTTTCTCTTATGTGTCTCTTGAGTGCCACTTTTGGCATCGATCTTAGAGATTTATATCCCTATAATGGGCAGATAAGTCAAGCTGCTGATGTATGATTTAAGAATAAATCAATTTTTTCTTTGGATTGTACTAGTTCCTTCTGAGAAGCTTTTCTTATTAACTCATCAGCATACATGGACCTTAAAGGGAGACAGCCACCAACAGAAGAGGACTTGGACATAGGCGTGCGCACATAGGGTGGCAAGTGTGCCCGGGCACACCCTAATCACCCTGTATTGTGCAGATTCTCCCTGCTGCCTGGCTGCAGAGAAAGGGACTAGGGAATAATAAAATATAATATTGTAAAAAATAATAAAAAAACAAAATTGTAAAAATAAAAATAAACTACTGACACCTATCTCTGCCCTACTGACACCGCCCTCTGCCCTTCTGACATAGAAACACACACACTCATGTTTGTTTGCGCTTTGTGGTGCCACCCTAATGCAATAGGCTGCGCACACCTATGGACTTGGATATGTAGATATTTTAAGAAAAAAAATATATTTATATTGAAACGGTTGGTGTCCAGGTTGGAAAAAGCTGTAGTGAAAAGATACAGTCTCTAGACTCACGTGAGAGTTCATTGCGCTCAATCCTGTACATTCATTGCGCTCAATCCTGTACATTCATTGCGCTCAATCCTGTACAGGTGAATGTTCATATTAAGAGCCCTGGTACATGGTAGCACACATTCATTTTAAGTCAATAACCCACCAAGTTCTGAAGAAAGGACAAAGATGATGATCCAGATGCATGCAGCTTTAAAGAAAAGATATGAAATAGCAGTTCCCATATTTGTATCCTGACAGGTAAGAGCACCTTAATTCCATATTTTCTTTACACTTCCTATTAAACAAAATCATATAAAACAATGTGGCTTCATTTTATTCAAATTGAGAGGTTTAGCTTTCTCCTCGCCACCTGTTTAAACCCTTAAATGGGCAAACCATGGTGGTGCAACCTCATGCAAGGCAGTTGTGCTGCAGCCCTAATAACTTAAAAGGGTGGTATTTGGTGGCGGTAGTGCCTTGGGGTCATTTTGGCAGAGGCAAATGTACAGCCCTAAGCAGCTGCATGTCCTTGGAGAAAAAGCAAAGCAGCCACACACCGATGACATACAAGTAATCAAGGCTTTACTCCATCATAAACCACAGACATAGTCCCCTCTTGGAGACTGCCCAATAGAGTGGAATAAAGCCCTGGTCATTGGTATGTCATTGGTGTGTGGATGCTTTGCTTTTTCCTCTTGCCAACTCCTTCTCTGCCCAGCGTCGAGTTCCAGGAGACAGCGGGAGCTTGCACTAGTGAGCAGGAAGATATTCACATCCTACTTCAGGCTGCATGGTTTTTTTTTGGTGGTCCATTGGGAGGTCATAGAACCATGGCTCAACCAACTACTTCCATAGTCCCCCAGGCTGTCCATGCGAATGAGCCCTTTTTCAGTTTCCTGTTTTACCAAACTCTTCCACAATCAAACCCCTTACCAAGTAACTTTTTGGCATCTTCTGAACAGGAAGCTCTCTACTGCTCAACCACAGACCTTGATCAACTGTCATTTGGAAGCAGACTGTGCACAGGGTAGTAAGACATGAATCTCTATCCATCTATAATAGGCTAAGTATGGAAGTATTGCATGCCCTTAGGTGCTATCCTTATAAAAACATACAATACCTCCATATTTGTCCTATTATGTAACAGGGGCGGTCTGCCTACAAATCCCATTGGACCCCTCTTACCGTGTTTGGTGTGAGGAGCCTGCGGTCTGTGATCACCCACAGACTTTCTTTGACTTTTATTTTTTTTGTATTGGAAGTATGCCGGTGCTAAGTGTCTCTGTGCTGTTTGACTGTTACCAGAGCAGCACTAACAGATGGATAACTGGAAATATAGAAAAAAAATTAAATGCTCAGCTGTTACTTTGTATCTGACAACATCATGGCAAGTGATTTCACAATCACACAATCGTGGCACTCTTCCACGATCAAACTTGCTGATACAAGTAGCTTATACACAGTGGCAGAGCTTAAAGTGGTAGTAAACCCATCCATTTAACAGTTTAAAAACCAGTTCCATTTCCGGCACGTGCCGGAAATGTAACACTCCCATTGGTTGTGTTCTAAACCAAACTGTCAAACCATCCAATGGCTGACATCATAGCTGATCACATGTGCAGCATCATGGCAGTTGTAGATTAAACAGAGGCCAAGATGGCAGCTTCCTTGGCTGAAAATGATAGGAGGGTATACTACCACTTTAAAGTGGATCTTCACTCTCTCTCCTTATTATTTTTTTCCCAGCTTCCCTGATGATGGGTTGTCCTCAATTCAGATACTCACCCACCCAGCAGATCCAACGTTGTCCTGCTGAGATCCTCTTCTCAACAGCTGCCACTCAGGCCCCACGCTGCCATCTTCACCTGTGAGGTCATCAAGAGGTTTCTGCCTCTTCTAGGTTCGGCCACAGCCTTGTGATGACATGCCGCTAAGCCCCCCCCTCCCCAAATGGAATGACATTCAGAACTCCCGGTGCCTCCTGGGATATGCACAACACACATAGCCCCGCACTGCCATCTTCACCTGTGAGGTCATCAAGAGGCTTCTGCCTCTTCTAGGTTCGGCCACAGCCTCCCCTCCTAAATGGAATGACAAGCAGAACTCCCAGTGCCTCCTGGGATATGCACAACACATATCCCAGAAGGCACCGCAGGCACTGATGTCATTCGCCTTATGGGATTCCAGGAATGGGGGGCGACCCAAAACTCTGCCAAGAAAAAAACTAAAACAAAAAAAAAAGACTATTTGGTAGAGGGGAGGTGGAGGAGCTGTGGTGGGCTGATGTGTGGGGTCGAGAGGATGAAAGTTGATTTCAAGGGTGAAGATCTACTTTTAAGTATCAAACTCAACAAAGGAGTGAGCTTCCCCAGCCTGAGGACAAAATTAAGTCCTCTACTTCAGCTCAGACTTGGAGTTTTGCTTCAGCCTTTCCCACCCCCCACCACCACCACCTCAAAAAGTAAAGGACGGCCAAACCTACCCGTGTTTGGTTTGCAGAGGGTTCGACAGTATTGCAAAAAGGTAGTCTGGGCACTGCCCTGGGGAACATGTCCCAAAGCAAAAAAAACATGTTTAAAAATTTTCATGCCAAAAAAAAAAACAACGTGGGGTACTCCCCATAATTTATACCAGGCCCTTCAGTTCTGATATGAATTTTAGCCCTATGCAAAAGAAAAAAAATGATGTGAGCCCCTCCCATCAAGTCTATACCAGACCCCTTAGATTTGGGAGGGGTTTTAAGAAGGAACTCCATGCAAAAACAATTCCCAGAAAAGGGGGAACAATTGTGCTCCCCACCTGAGCCATACCAGGCCACAACGGGGGGGAGGGTCGGGCTTAATAATGTTGATGAGGACATGGGCTTCTTCCCCATAACCCTGGCCCAATGGTTGTGAGGGTTTGTGAGTGGGGGCTTATAGGTATCTCCAAGCTCCCTTTAAGAATTAGGGGAAACCCAGATACCCACCCTCCCATGTGAATGAGTAAGTGGTTCATGGTAATAATAAATAAAAAAAGTGCCAAGATCTAAATCCACAAACAATCATGCCGCCCAGCAATGCAGATGCATGTCAATCACGATGAACAACACCCAGCAAAAGCAAAAACTCACCGACCAGGAATGGTCAAGTCCATATTTGATCAATGATGTCACTTGGCAAGATGTTTTTGCAGAGCTGTCCACCCGCAGTTGAGCAGTCATCAGATCATGTTGGTGGTTTTGTTTTTTTGGAGCATCAGTGGGCATCATTCATTGTTTTTGATGTGCATCTGTGTGACCGTTGGCATATTTACGTCATGGGAATTTTTTTCAAGGACTTGTGAATAATAGCAATCTTTTCTGAAAAATTTGAAATGTTGTAAGAAATATTTGATTGTGGTTTTCCATCAGAGCTCTTCAAAATAGTTTAAAACACTTTTAATTGAGAAAACCTCACCCTGTGAAATATAATAACTTGTCTGAACTGAGAGCAAAGGTGTCCCAGTTCAAGAAGCAAGGCAAACCTATAAGCAGAAGATTTTCTGTATTTTAGATGATAAAGTCTGAATCCAAAACTCAATTGAAATGCTGTGGTGTAATTTAAACCAGGTTGCTCAAATAAAGTAGTTGTGAACATACAATACAGTTATACCTATGCTGGTTCCATAAGTGTTTTTTCTTAATTTCAGAAATGAGAAGGGGGCATGTTTAAGAAGTCCTACGTCATTAGAAGGGTGTGTGTGTGTGTGTCAGAGGCAGGCTGTGCTTGGGAGGGGTGTGTGCCAGAGGCAGGCTGTGATTGGGAGGGGGTGTGTGCCAGAGGCAGGCTGTGCTTGGGAGGGGTGTGTGCCAGAGGCAGGCTGTGATTGGGAGGGGGTGTGTGCCAGAGGCAGGCTGTGCTTGGGAGGGTGTGTGCCAGAGGCAGGCTATGGTTGGGAGGGG
>BLSH010050352.1:324960-343142 GCA_018402905.1 Glandirana rugosa
GTAAATTGGTACGGGGGGTGTGGCTTGACGTAACTCGTTACACACACCAGTTTAACGTGATTCTCATCCTCCTAGAATTGACGGAGTCCTGGCGGGTGGCAGTTTACTGCCGCCTCGCCAGGACGAGAGGGTCACCCACCTGCAGTATACTGCAGGAGGGAAATTCGGCCCTAACGCGCGCTAGCCCGCGCGCGTAGGGCCGAGACAGCCACAGCCGCACAGGGGTCCTGTGCGGCGAAGTGGCTGTCCCCACTTGTCGGTAACCAATACCGACAAGTGGTGCACTAGCCGACACTGCTTCAGTGTCGACTAGTGTTTGCCGTGCGGGCGGCAAGCGTGCCGCGCACGCGCGCTAGCCCTCGCGCGACAGAGCCGGGATGCGCGCGCCCGATCGCGCGCAATCCCGGCTTAAAGGGAGGACGTCATATGACGTCCACCCACTGGGAGAGCAGGACCGCTCCGCCGTCATTTGACGGTGGGCGGTCCTGAGGCAGTTAAGATCCTCCTACTCTTAGTGCAATTTGACCACACACATTGCTCAATGCAGTTCGGTGTGGGGGGCATGGTTAAATGTGTGCACCTATTCTCTGAAGGAAAATATATTGTAGCCATGTGCTTCACTGAGAGTGGCTGAAAGTAGTGGTTCACCTGCTAGCTGACCTCAATCACACCATATATAATATCACACATCCAGAGACACTGACCTGGCCGGCTCTTGTTTTTGTTGTTTTATAGGGGGAAATAACTTGGATGGGGATTAGAGTTTACTGTGGGATGCCCAGTAGAATTACAGTACAAAGTTGGCACATACAAGCCTGTGTGTGTGCGCTGACACTGCAGACTCTCCCTCTGCAGACTGTTACTCCTTCACCCTCCAGCTCAGTACTTGGTTTCTGGCCTAAAAGGAATTTATTAGGCCTCTACTCTCGGTTCTTCACCACGGTTAGCACGTGACAAGGCCTACCCTGGTCCAGCAGGACCTCAGAAACACCCCTTACAGGCAAAGGGCACATGGGCCCCTGATTGTGCAGAAAAGTACTCCTGTGCTAACTGGGCCTTTGATGGACTACAGCCCATCGCTGACTCCAGGTCCCCTAGACCTTCTCTTTTCCTCAGTGCCTCTCTCCTTCCCTTGACTGACCTCCAAGGCTCCCACAGACTGTCCACTTTCCTCTCCCAGCCTGATCCAGCGCTTTCTCTCCTTCAGTCCCAGGGACCGTTACTCACCGCACGGTGGGTTCCTTAAAGTCTCTCACTCTGTAGGACCGCCGCTGTTCTCCTGTTCCTCCTGTGCCGCTCCAAGGATCTCTCTCCTCCCTGGCTGCACCCGATCTCCCAGGCCCTAAGGTCACCCTCACCAGACTGGGGGCGACCTCCCGGGTAGGGGCCTGCTCCACAGCGCCTCTGCTACATCTCCGACTTTCCACCCGACACTACTCCTCCCAGATTGTCTTACTCAGAGTATTTAAGGAGGCCTGCCCCCTGACAACCCTGCATAGGGATTGGTCAGGGCTCCCCAGAATATGGCTCCACCTACCTCCCAACTTTCTGCCCAGAGACCAACATCAGGTGTCTGGATACAGAGAGGGAGGTTCTCATCTGTTTAGTCCACCCAATCCTCCCTGAGCCACTCCTCCCGGCCCAGATCAAAACACCCAGGCCTGCACACTACAGTCAGGCCTGATTAAATTTATTTTTCCTAGCCAAAGACCTGCTAGAAAAACGCACCTACATTATGGGGGCGCTACAGGACAAATTTATATATAGTCTTACAGATACAACCGGCCCTTTGAAGACAACCATAATGCTGATGTGGTCTGCAATGAAACTGAGTTTGACATCTCTGCCATAGAGTAACAGGTGGCTCTATCTGCATGAACAAACTACTCTGAGTACAAGCTGGCCAAAGTACCAAGAAATTGAGGACATAGATTGCTCAATCCCTTTTTCTGCAGCCTTAGCAGCACTGCAGAATGAATGAACAGGAAGTGTTCTGTACAAAAGCTCCTTGTTCATTCACAAACTGAAACATAGTAAACCCAGTTTACTATGCTTCAGTTATAAGTGAACACAGGGATGATTGGTATCCATTGCTTACTGTGTTCAATGAAGAAATGAAGGGGCCAGTAAATATGACATGTTTACTGCCCACCCCCCTCCATTCTGACTCCCAGCAGTGCTGCAAGGGTGGCACACAGGGGGATCGGAGCTGCAGGAAGGGATGGTCTGATTGTGGAAGGGGGTGATCAGAATGGGGGGGCAGTTACTGGAACCAAGTGGGAGGGAGAGGAGGAGAAAAAGATTGTGATGCGAGGGGAGTCATTAGGGATCGGTTCCAGTAATTGCTCCCCACCCTGCCTGTCTAGTGAACTGCCATAAAGCCATATGGGCCCCTCGATGAACACACGGAGCCTGGGCCCCATACAGAAGGACCAGTGCTACCCCCTTATCGGTGACCCTGGGTTCACATCAGAATGCAGTGCATTAAAAGGCACTCTGGAACACATTGTCCTTGTGATCTGCTGCGAATGCCAATGTAATGTTAACGGCACACCAAATGTAGATTACAAGCGCAGTGTGGTTGTGGGCACCAGATTGCATGGTACTGTGCGTAGTGGCTGCACTACTTTTTCTGGGTTCCAGTGCAATTTGCAGCCCCCTTCAATTGAATGGGCTGCAAAATCACACCACACTAGAACGGGGCACATGTCTCTGTGCGATTCTGGTGTAAACTAGTCCTTAGAAACAATTACAGTGTGTTTTCTGAAAGCAGAGACCATGGAGAAAAAACTGATGGCAATTTTTTAGTGTTGCATGAAATACAGTCAGGTACATAAATATTGGGACATCGACACAATTTTAACCGCTTGCCGACCGCTGATCGGCAATTGGCGGCGACAGTGTGGCTCGATAACGCAAAACGCCGTCATACGACGGCGGCCGCGAGATCGAGCCCAGTGAGAACGCGCGCGCCGCCGGAAGCGCGCCCGCGCGCTCACTGTGTCCGGGGAGGGCCAGGGAGCGGGTGCGGCGGAGCTGATCTCCGCCGGCCACCCGCGGTGCCCCCCCCCGGAGTGAAAGAACGGAGGTCCATGTAAGTAAACACGGACCTCCATTCTGTGAGAGGGGGAAGGGCTGTGATCACAGCCTTCCTCTACATGGAAGCTGTGATCACTTCCCTTCTCCTGTTAGGGCAGTCCCCCCACAGTTAGAACACGCCCAGGGAACACTGTTAACCCTTAGAGCGCCCCCTGCAGGTTAACCCTTTCACTGCCAATGGCATTTACACAGTAATCAGTGCATTTTATAGCACTGATCGCTGTATAAATGCCAATGGTCCCAAAAAAGTGTCAAAATCGTCTGACATGTCCGCTGAAACATCGCAGTACCGCTAAAAATCGCAGATCGCCTCCATTACTAGTAAAAAATAAAAAAAAAAATAAAAACCCCAGAAATGAATTCTCATCATCCGTAAACGCAACCACTTTTGCGCAAACCAATCAATAAACGCCAATTGCGATTTTTTAAATCACAAATATGCGGAAGAATATAAATCGGCCAAAACCGATGAAAAAAAATGTTTTTTTATATTTTTTTTTTGGATTTGTATTTTAGCAAAAAGTAAGAAATTTGGGTTTTTTTGCAAAATGGTCGCTCTTCTTTTGTTTATAGCAGCGATCAGAAATGACGCAGAGGTGATCAAATACCACCAAAAGAAAGCTCTATTTGTGAGAAAAAAAGGACACAGATTTTGTTTGGGTACAACGTCGCACGACCGCGCAATTGTCAGTTAAAGCGACGCAGCACTGAATCGCAAAAAGTGCTCCAGTCCTAAAGCTGGAAATCCTTCCGGGGCTGAAGTGGTTCATCTTTTTGGCTCTATACACCACCACAATGGATTTAAAATGAAACAAACAAGATGTGCTTTAGCTGCAGACTTTCAGCTTTAATTTGAGGGTATTTACATCCAAATCAGGTGAACGGTGTAGGAATTACAACAGTTTGTATATGTGCCTCTCACTTTTTAAGGGACCAAAAGTAATAGGACAAATTAACAATCATAAACCAAACTTTCACTTTTTAATACTTGGTTGCAAATCATTTGCAGTCAATTACATCCTGAAGTCTGGAACTTGTAGACATCACCAGACGCTGGGTTTCATCCCTGGTGATGCTCTGCCAGGCCTCTACTGCAACTGTCTTCAGTTCCTGCTTGTTCTTGGGGCATTTTCCCTTCAGTTTTGTCTTCAGCAAGTGAAATGCATGCTCAGTCGGATTCAGGTCAGGTGATTGACTTGGCCATTGCATAACATTCCACATCTTTCCCTTAAAAAACTCTTTGGTTGCTTTCGCAGTATGCTTCAGGTCATTGTCCATCTGCACTGTGAAGCGCCGTCCAATGAGTTCTGAAGCATTTGGCTGAATATGAGCCGATAATATTGCCCGAAACACTTCAGAATTCATCCTGCCTTTTGTCAGCAGTCACATCATCAATAAATACAAGAGAACCAGTTCCATTGGCAGCCATACATGCCCACGCCATGACACTACCACCACCATGCTTCACTAATGAGGTGGTATGCTTTGGATCATGAGCAGTTCCTTTCCTTCTCCATACTCTTCTCTTCCCATCACTCTGGTACAAGTTGATCTTGGTCTCATCTCTCCATAGGATGTTGTTCCAGAACTGTGAAGGCTTTTTTAGCTGTTGTTTGGCAAACTCTAATCTGGCCTTCCTGATTTTGAGGCTCATGAATGGTTTACATCTTGTGGTGAACCCTCTGTATTCACTCTGGTGAAGTTTTCTCTTGATTGTTGACTTTAACACACATACACCTACCTCCTGGAGAGTGTTCTTGATCTGGCCAACTGTTGTGAAGGGTGTTTTCTTCACCAGGGAAAGAATTATTTGGTCATCCACCACAGTTGTTTTCAGTGGTCTTCCGGGTCTTTTGGTGTTGCTGAGCTCACCGGTGCGTTCTTTCTTTTTAAGGATGTTCCAAACAGTTGATTTGGCCACGCCTAATGTTTTTGCTATCTCTCTGATGGGTTTGTTTTGTTTTTTCAGCCAAATGATGGCGTGCTTCACTGATAGTGACAGCTCTTTGGATCTCATATTGAGAGTTGACAGCAACAGATTCCAAATGCAAATAGCACACTTGAAATGAACTCTGGACCTTTTATCTGCTCCTTGTAAATGGGATAACGAGGGAATAACACACACCTGGCCATGGAACAGCTGAGCAGCCAATTGTCCCATTACTTTTGGTCCCTTAAAAAGTGTGAGGCGCATATACAAACTGTTGTAACTCCTACACCGTTCACCTGATTTGGATGTAAATACCCTCAAATTAAAGCTAGAAGTCTGCAGTTAAAGCACATCTTATTTGTTTCATTTAAAATCCATTGTGGTGGTGTATAGAGCCAAAAATATTACAATTGTGTCAATGTCCCAATATTTATGGACCTAACTGTAAATACACAAAAATTAACCACTTCCCGCCCGACCTATAGACAATTGACGGCCGGGTTGTGGTTCAGTTATCCTGACTGGACGTCATATGATGTCCGCCAGGATAACCCGCGATCGCATGCCCATGTCTGACACACGGCATTACCAATCTCAGTAAAGAGCCTCCATCAGAATCTCTTTACCATGTGATCAGCCGTGAGCAATCACAGGTGATCAAAGTGTAAATAGGAAGAGCCGTGTATCGGCTTTTTCTCTATTCGCGTCTGCAGACACGAGTAGAGGAGAGCTGATCGGTGGCTCTTCTGACAGGGAGGGTCTGCGCTGATTGTTTATCAGTGCAGCCACTCAGGATCGCCACCCAGGACCACCAAGGAGGCCAACCAGGGACCACCAGGAGGCCACCCAGGGACCACCAGGGAGGCCATCAGGAGGTCACCCAGGGACCACCAGGGAACCCACCTTAGACCACCAGGTAAGGGGCATACAGTGCACTATAGGGATGGCACTGTGCCCATATGTGATGCCTGCCAGTGCCTCCCTAACAGTGCTATCTATCAGTGCCGCGTATCAGTGCTCACCAGTGCCACCTATCAGTGCCCACCAGTGCCACCTATCAGTGTCATCTATTATTACCACATATCAGTGCCACCTATCAGTGCCCAGTGCCACCTATAAGTGCCCATCAGTGCTGCACATCAGTGCCACCTATCAGTGCCCGTCAGTACTGCTTATCAGTGCTGCCTACGAGTGCCCATCAGTGCTGCATATAAGTGCCACCTCATCAGTGCCATCTCATCTATGCCGGCTCATCAGTGCCAATGAGTACTGCCTCATCAGTGCCCATCAGTAAAGGAGAAAACCTACTTATTTAGAAGGTTTAGTGACAGAAACAAAGGAAACATTTTTTTATTTCAAAATTTTTGGTCTTTTATTATTTGTAGCGCAATAAAATAAAAATTGTAGATGTGATCAAATACCGCCAAAAGAAAACTCTATTTGTGGGGAAAAAAAAAAATTGAAAATGAATTTGGGTGCAGTATCGCATGACTGCGCAATTGTCATTCAAAATTCGACAGCGCTGAAAGCTGAAAATTGGTCTGGGCGGGAAGGGGGGTAAGCGCCTGGTATTGAAGTGGTTAAAGTGATATTAAGGTCACAATTTTTTTTTCACTGATGTGTGCTGATGAGGCTGCACTGATGGGCACTGATAGGTAGCACTGATGGGCACTGATGAGGCGGCACTGATATGCAACACTGATGGGCACTGATAGGCGGGACTGATGAGGAACTGATAGGTGGCACTGATTGGCACTTATGGGGCTGCACTGATGATCTGTGCCCTGATTATCAGTGCAAATGTGCCTTGTCAGAATTGCCAGTTACCGGCTCTCCTTTCCTCACGCTGTGATAGCACATGAGGAAAGTACTACCGATAACTGGCAAGTTTGTTTAAATTGTGATCAGCTGTTATTGGACACAGTTGATCACATGGTAAAGGGCCGTAAGACCTCTCTATAAAATTCGTAACCAAAAAAATGATATGACAATTAGACAGAGCATCGATATTTCACAAATGTAACCGTTACTTTACTGCAGGTAAGTAAGTGATCAATATCGTGAAATAACAATTGGATGTCTGCTATGTCAAGAGGATAAAACTACAAAAATTAGAATAATAAAAATGAATGTATGTTTTGCAGAAAAGTCTACCATGTGTTACGAATTCGAGAGAAGTACTTATCTGACGGTACTTAACCACTTCAATACCGGACGTTTATACCCCCTTCCTGCCCAGACCAATTTTCGGCTTTCAGCGCTCTCACACTTTGAATCTCAATTACTCTCTCATGCTACACTGCACCCAAACTAAATTTTTATCATTTTTTTCACACAAATAGAGCTTTCTTTTGGTGGTATTTAAAGCGAAGTTCCACACTTTTTTTTGTTTATTAAAAGTCAGCGGCTACAAAAAGTGTAGCTGCTGACTTTTAATAAACAGTAACTCACCTGTCTCCCGGTCCAGCGACGGCTGCTCCCGAAGCCTCGCTCGTCTCCCCGCTCCTCCCGACGGCCCCGCCATTCCTAGTGTGGGCACCCGGCCCGACTTCACGGCCGGGCACCCACTGAGCATGCGCGAGTCACGCTGCGCATTCCTAGTGGCCAGGCAATCTTCTGGGACCTGTGACGTGTCCCAGAAGATTGCCAGGAGGGAGGGGCCGCCTAGGAGGACTGGAGGAGTCACCTAGGTGGCCCCGGGGCGGAAGGTAGAAGAGGGACAGGAAGTCCCTCTGAAACCTGGGGACACCCCCCCCCCAAAAAAATGACATGCCAAATGTGGCATGTAAGGGGGTGAGGAGTGCTTAAAGCGGAAGTTCCATTTTTGGGTGGAACTCCGCTTTAAGAACCTCTGGGTTTTTTTATTTTTTGCGACATAATTGAAAAAAGTGCGAAAAGTTTGAAAAAAAAAACACTTTTTTTTTTAGTTTCTGAGATAAAATTTTGCAAATAAGTAATTTTTGCTCATAAATTTGGGCCAAAACCTATACTGCTACCTATCTTTGGTAAAAATAACCCAAATAAGTGTATATTATTTGGTCTGTGTGAAAGTTATAGAGTTTACAAACTATTGTGCAAATCATTGAAAATTGATCACACTTGATGCACTGATGGCCTATCTCATTTCTTGAGGCCCTGAAATGTCAGGAAGGTACAAGTACCATTTTGAAAAGTAGACATTCCAAGGTATTCAGTAAGAGGCATGGCGAGTTTTTTGAAGTTGTACTTTTTTCCCACAATTCCTGGGAATATTAAGAAATTATTATTTTTTTTTTTTTTTGCACACAATTGTCATAACAACAAGTTATTTCTCACACACAGCATATGAATACTTTCAATTACACCCCAAAATACATTCTGCTACTTTCCCCGAGTATGGCGATACCACATGTGTGAGACTTTTTCACAGCCTGGCCACATAGAGAGGTCCAACATGCAGGGAGCACCGTCATGCATTCTAGGAGCAGAATTACACTTTTGAAGGCCCTGGAGCACCAGGACAATGGAATTACCCACAAAATGACCCCGTTTTGGAAAGCAAACACCCCAACGTATAATCTATGAGGCATTATGAGTCTTTTGAATGGTTCATTTTTTTCCACAAGTCTTCGAAAAACGTGGAAAGAAAATGAAAACGCTTTTATTTTTACACAAAGTGGTCAATTTATAAAATAATTCTAACACATAGCATGCACATAGCAATAATTACCCCCCAAAATATATTCTGCTACTCATCCCGAGTATGGCGATACCACATGTGTGAGACTTTTTCACACCCTGGCCACATATAGAGGCCGAATATGCAGGGAGCACGGCCAGGCGTTCTAGGAGCATAAATTACACATAAAATGTAATTCATACCTATCACACTTTTGAAGGCCACGGAGTACCAGGACAGTGGAATTACCTCAAAATGACCCCATTTTGGAAAGCAAACACCCGAGGTATATTCTATGAGGCATGGGCTGCAGATAGATACTCGGGTACTCTAATGGGCTGCAGATAGGTACTCAGGTATTCTGATGGGCTGCAGATAGGTACTTGGGTACTTTGATGGGCTGGAGACAGGTACTTGGGTAACCTGATGGATTGGTAAAAGGTACTTGGGTACTCTGATGGGCTGCAGATAGGTACTCGGTTACTCAGATGGTTTGGTGACAGGTACTCAGGTAATCTGAAAGGCAGGTGACAGGTACTCGGGTACTCTGATGGGCTGGAGACAGGTACTCGGGTAATCTGATGGATTGGTAAAAGGTACTTGGGTACTCTGATGGGCTGCAGATAGGTACTCGGTTACTCAGATGGTTTAGTGACAGGTACTCAGGTAATCTGAAGGGCAGGTGACAGGTACTCGGGTACTCTGATGGGCTGGTGACAGGTACTCGGGTACTCAGGTGGGCAGGTGACAGGTACTCAGGTACTCAGGGGGTCAGGTGACAGGTACTCGGGTATGCTGATGGGCTGGTGACAGGTACTCGGGTACTCTAATGGGCAGGTGACAGGTACTCGGGTACTTTGCTGGGCTGGTGACAGGTACTCAGGTTCTCTTATGTGCAGGTGACAGGTACTCGGGTACTCTGATGGGCTGGTTACAGGTACTTGGGTACTCAGATGGGCTGGTGACAGGTACTCTGGTACACTGATTGGCTGGTGACAGGTACTCTGATGGGCTGGTGACAGGTACTCGGGTGCTCTGATGGGCAGGTGACAGGTACTCTGGTACTCTGATGGGCAGGTGACAGGTACTCGGGTACTCTGATGGGCTGGTGACAAGTACTCGGGTACTCTGATGGGCTGGTGACAGGCACTCAGGTACTCTGATGGTCTGGTGACAGGTACCCGGGTGCTTTGATGGGTTGGTGACAGGTACTCAGGTACTCAGATGGGCAGGTGACAGGTAGTCGGGTACTCTGATGGACAGGTGACAGGTGCTCGGGTACTCTGATGGACAGGTGACAGGTACTCAGGTACACTGATGGACAGTTGACAGGTACTCTGGTACTCAGATGGGCAGGTGACAGGTACTCAGGTACTCTGATGGACAGGTAACAGGTACTCGGGTACTCAGATGGGCAGGTGACAGGTACTCGGGTACTTTGATGGACAGGTGACAAGTACTCGGGTACTCTGATGGACAGGTGACAGGTACTCGGGTACTCAGATGGGCAGGTGACAGGTACTCTGATGGGCTGTGACAGGTACTTTAATGGGGTGGTGACAGGTACTTTGATGGGGTGGTGACAGGTCCTCTTTATTGGGGGGGTGATCAGTGTGCTTGGTGTACAGTAGGCGGTAACGAGCTGTTACCGCAATCTCCCTGTCACACACGATCGGTGTGTGACAGGGAGAACCACAGTAACAGCTCGTTACCGCGGCTTGTTTACATCACATGACCGGCTGTGATTGACACAGCCGCTCACGTGGTAAAGAGCCAATTCTATTGGCTCTTTACACGGATCGGAGCTGGGCTTTGTCCGAGGGACAAGCCTCAGCCCCGATCGCCGTGCTGCGCACCCCCGAGCGGCGTGCAGGGGAAGATCGGTAGTGACCGGCTGTGATTGGACACAGCCGGTCACGTGGTAAAGAGCCAATTTTGTTGGCTCTTTACCCCGATCGGGGGGGCACGACCCCCCGGCAGACAATCGATCCGTGATCGCCACTCTGCGGGTCCCCAGGGGCCCGCAGTAGCGGCGAGAACCGGCCGACGTCATATGACATCGGCCCGGATCGACGAGAGGTTCCTGCCGACGTCATTTCACAATGACTCGGTAAGGAACTGGTTAATAATAAACAATAGTTCAATAATTCATAGTTGCAAAAACAATTCAAATCAAAGTAAAACTAGTCAATATAATTACACTTTTAAAAGTAGTTACTGGTCTCTTGTGATAGTTACCAAAGTTCAATATGGCTGCAACTTTCCAAGACTGGGCGGTGTTTTGAGTCCTTAGAGTTTCAAAGCAGGAAGTGTAAAGGAGTCCTTATGAGCATGGAGGGTGTATGAATGAGTAGAGGTGTGGATGTGATGGACTGGATGTCTGTTGGGATGTGTATCCGACCATCCATTGGGAAATTGTCTCTGACCTTTTATTTCATCCAATACAATACCCTCATAAAAATTTTCCTAACCTGGCCCATAAGGAGGGACGTCAATTTCATTGGGTGAGGCGTTAATCTCCACCCGGCTAGGGCGTCCCTTTTGAGTAACTTGTCACTGCCCCTAGAACCACCCGGGATCTTCTTCAGCAGAAATGTTTAATTTAAATTTCTTTTTTTTTTAAGTATTTCTTATAAAAGGTTATATTTTTGTACTATGCCTCCGACTATATTATTGTAAATGTATCTTCTAATATTTAAGAGTGATGGTCACCATTATGATATAAGGGTAAAATGAATACCGCATAAAATGATTGAATATGAATAACTATATCACGCTTGTGGATATTATGCTTTTAACACAATTCTATATCTAGACATATATTTGTATACATGGTTATGATATTTATATTTATATCGTTAAAAATCATTGGATATACTTGAAACAATTCTTATTCTAATGTGCTTTACATCAAAATAATATACAGGTTTTTGTCTCATCATAGAATTATCATTATCAGTAGATGCAAAATCATAACCGCATCTACGACCAGAAATATACTTTATAACTTGAATGACTTATAATCAGATGTATCTTGAAATTTCCCTTGGGTTAAACAATTATTCAGCAAGTAAATGTTTAAAATGAACCCTGGGACATCCTTTCATTTGTTTGAATAGAACTTAACTAGATAACTAGTTATTGGGGGTTTTCTTTGTATTTTTACCATGTGAAACAATGGTGGCTTAATTACGTCTGTAACTTGCAACAATCAACTTCTTTGAGGACAATGGGAAACTTTAAGTATTTAATTCGGCCATTTCTTGATCTCCTAGGTCTTTGTTGAAATCTCCATTCTGTGATCAAGCTTGTTTGTAGATTTTAACAAGGTGATAAAGGGCATTATATTCTGTTCTGAGAAATTCACCGGTGATGACCTAAGGTTGGCCCTCCGCTTTGGAGGCCTAAACTTACAATTTCCCATATGGAGTACACACATATATAAATATATATAAATATACATACATACATATACATACATATTCTTTTTTTTTTTTTTTATCGTAGTTCTGACAAGGCGACCGTGCTGTAGCTGTCTTTTGGCTATAGTGCGGTCAGCTAAGTGGTTAAAAGCCTGTCCTTTGACACCTTTATCCCAACCTTTTTGGAGTGTCCTGCATCACTCAAGATCCTCCAGTTCCCTTAAGCAATAAAGTAGAGAAAAAAACAAACCCCTAGACTGATCAATGAGCCAGAGTGGAACCAGCTGGTAGAACAGATAGGCTAGAATGGAACAATGTATAAATTCATGGCTAGGGACCATGAAGCAGCTTGTAGAACAGATAGGCTAGACTGGAACAATCTATAAGTTCATGGCTAGGGACCATGAAGCAGCTTGTAGAACAGATAGGCTAGATTGGAACAATGTATAAATTCATGGCTGGGGACCATGGAGCAGCTTGTAGAACAGATAGGCTAGACTGGAACAATCTATAAGTTCATGGCTGGGGACCATGAAATAGCTTGTAGAACAAATAGACTCGACTGGAAAAATGTATAAATTCATGGCTGGGGACCATTAAGCAGTTGGTAGAACAGATAGGCTAGATTTGAACAGTGTATAAATTCATGGCTGGGGACCGTGGAGCAGCTTGTAGAACAGATAGGCTAGACTGGAACAATCTATAAGTTCATGGCTGGGGACCATGAAGTAGCTTGTAGAACAAATAGACTAGACTGGAACAATCTATAAGTTCATGGCTGGGGACCATGAAAGAGCTTGTAGGACAGATAGGCTAGACTGGAACAATCTATAAGTTCATGGCTGGGGACCATGAGGCAGCTTGTAGAACAGATAGGCTAGACTGGAACAATTTATAGGTTCATGGCTGGGGACTATGAAGTAGCCTGTAGAACAGATAGGCTAGATTGGAACAATCTATACATCCATGGCTGGGAACCATGAAGTAGCTTGTAGAACAGATAGGCTAGACTGAAACACTCTATAAGTTCATGGCTGGGGACCATGAAGCGGCTTGTAGAACAGATAGACTAGACTGGAACAATCTATAAGTTCATGGCTGGGGGCCATGAAGCAGCTTGTAGAACAGATAGGCTAGACTGGAACAGTCTATAAATTCATGACTGGGGACTGTGAAGCAGCTTGTAGAACAGATAGGCTAGACTGGAACAGTCTATAAGTTCATGGCTGGGGACCATGAAAGAGTTGGTAGAACAGATAGACTAGACTGGAACAATCTATAAGTTCATGGCTGGGGACCATTAAGCAGCTTGTAGAACAGATAGGCTAGATTGGAACAATGTATAAATTCATGGCTGGGGACCATGAAGCAGTTGGTAGAACAGATAGGCTAGATTGGAACAGTGTATAAATTCATGGCTGGGGACCATGGAGCAGCTTGTAGAACAGATAGGCTAGACTGGAACAATCTATAAGTTCATGGCTGGGGACCATGAAGTAGCTTGTAGAACAGATAGGCTAGACTGGAACAATCTATAAGTTCATGGCTGGGGACCATGAACCAGCTGGTAGAACAGATAGGCTAGACTGGAAAAATCTATAAGTTCATGGCTGGGGACCATGAAGTAGCTTGTAGAACAAATAGACTAGACTGGAACAATATATAAGTTCATGGCTGGGGACCATGAAAGAGCTTGTAGGACAGATAGGCTAGACTGGAACAATCTATAAGTTCATGGCTGGGGACCATGAAGTAGTTTGTAGAACAGATAGGCTAGACTGGAACATTCTATAAGTTCATGGCTGGGGACCATGAAGTAGCTTGTAGAACAAATAGACTAGACTGGAACAATCTATAAGTTCATGGCTGGGGACCATGAAAGAGCTTGTAGGACAGATAGGCTAGACTGGAACAATCTATAAGTTCATGGCTGGGGACCAGGAAGTAGCTTGTAGAACAGATAGGCTAGACTGGAACAATCTATAAGTTCATGGCTGGGGGCCATGAAGCAGCTTGTAGAACATATAGGCTAGACTGGAACAGTCTATAAGTTAATGGCTGGGGACCATGAAGCAGCTTGTAGAACAGATAGGCTAGACTGGAACATTCTATAAGTTCATGGCTGGGGACCATGGAGCAGCTTGTAGAACAGATAGGCTAGTCTGGAACAATCTATAGGTTCATGGCTAGGGACCATGGAGCAGCTTGTAGAACAGATAGGCTAGACTGGAACAATCTATAGGTTGTTGCTTATGCCTGGCTGCTTCAGCAGTACACTGGGAGAGATCCTGGAAGCATCTGCAGCCCTTTTTGGGGGTCCCGCTACATTTGCGCACATCTTCTTGCACGACAAAACTGGAGTCTCACTTTAACGGGAATGAAAAGAGCGCACATTTTTTTAACTAAACATTTATCAATTCATAGCTGTTAATTTTATGTAAGATAAACTATATCACTGGGCGAGGCACGCCGGGGAAATAGAAACGCATGTTCCAGTTGTTTTGGATATCGTTCCCCATAGGCACCAGCTGATGTTACATTGATCAGAGACTCTCCTTCCATGAGATTGTGAAGGATATTCGAGGCCTCCCCCCGGGCTCTCTTAGTGCTGCAGATAGTATCACGGGAGGCTGCCTGTGTGCCTCGGTATTGCGCTCATTGAGAGTCTTATTATACATCATGTGTGCTAGACAGAGATTAGAGGAGAATTTCCTAGAACTAGGCATCTCATCTTTCCCATCCAGGAAATTAATTTTATGGTGACCCAGAGCCGTCAGCTCTTCTTTTAAAGGCAATTTATACTCATTTTTACAACATTTTCTTTGTAGCTTTTTTTATGTTCAGTACTAATAAAATAACAAAAATAATAAAAAATGAATGACATGTCTTTTCTAATCCGTTTAATATGCTTAAGGATATATTTCATAATTATCACTTGTGAAGATAGAATGATCAGTTCAAAATGAGAACTCCAGTGTACTTCGCTTCTTCTTTTTTTTGATTATTGCTTTAAAATATACCTAAAGAGCAGGAGAGATCAGACTACACATGCTGCTGTGCTACGTGCCCCCTTTTTCCCTACAAGCAGAAACAGAACCATCAGGCTCACTCAGTTACTCCAAGGCTACCAACAATAGCTTATATAGACCCAAAGACAAACGTTTAAAGGTTAGGTTCAGTTAAAATTAAAAAAAAAATCAGCACAAGGGACAGTACTGCTATTTATTGAGAAGTGTCCCTTGTGCTGATGCTGACTGTCTTACTGGAAACCTTTGGTCCTCCCCAACACCATTGCAGTGGCAATCTTAATATAGTATACTCCTACTGGACCTGTCATAGGCAGTCATCAAGAGTGCCGACTATACCCACCCTTTTCTCCACCCCCCCCCCCCCCCCTCATTCATAGAAGTTGTGCTATATGGAGGAGGCGGACCTTTCATTCATTCTTCATTCACAAAGTCCTTTTCATTGATGGAAGCTGTAGTACAGTGTCAATGAATGGAGGATGGGGGAGGGGGTGCAAAAGGGCGGGCATTGGTGAGTGCCTATGACAGGTCCAGTAGGGGTATTAAGATTACCACTAAAATAGTGTTGGGGGCAGAAGGCCAAAGGTTTCCAGTAGGACAGTCAGCATCAGCACAAGGGACACTTCTCAATAAATGTGCTGATTTTTTTAAATTGTAACTGAGCCTAACCTTTAGACTTGTTTTTGGGTCTATATAAGCTTTTTATGCCTATAGTTGGCAGCCTTGGAGCAACTGCGGGTAGGGAAGAAGGGGGCATGTAGCACACCAACCTGTGTAATCTGGTCTCTCCTGCTCTTAGGAGGTATAGTGTAAAGTAGTGGGAGGAATAGTGCCCCATCATTGGTATTAGTGGGAGGAATAGTGCCCCATCATTGGTGTCAGTGGGAAGAATAGTGCCCCATCATTGGTATTAGTGGGAGGAATAGTGCCCCATAATTGGTGTCAGTGGGAGGACTAATGGCCCATCATTGGTATCAGTGGATGGAATAGTGCCCCCTCATTGGTATCAGTGGGAAGAATAGTGCCCCATCATTGGTATAAGTGGGAGGAATAGTGCCCCATAATTGGTGTCAGTGGGAGGACTAATGGCCCATCATTGGTATCAGTGGATGGAATAGTGCCCCCTCATTGGTATCAGTGGGAGGAATAGTGCCCCATCATTGGTATCAGTGGGAGGAATAGTGCCCCATCATTGGTGTCAGTGGGAGGAATAGCGCCCCAACATTGGTGTCAGTGGGAGGAATAGTGCCCCATCGCTGGTGTCATTGGGAGGAATAGTGCCCCATCATTGGTGTCAGTGGGAGGAATAGTGCCCCATCATTGGTGTTAGTGGTAGGAATAGTGCCCCATCATTGGCATCAATGCGAGGAATAGTGCACCATCATTGGTGTCAGTGGGAGGAATAGTGCTCCATCATTGGTGTCAGTGGGAGGAATAGTGCCCCATCATTGGTGTCAGTGGGAGGAATAGTGCTCCATCATTGGTGTCAATAGGAGGAATAGTTCCCCATCATTTGTGCCAGTGGGAGGAATAGGGCCCCATCATTGGTGTCAGTGGGAGGAATAGTGCCCCATCATTGGTGTCAGTAGGAGGAATAGTTCCCCATCATTTGTGCCAGTGGGAGGAATAGGGCCCCATCATTGGTGTCAGTGGGAGGAATAGTGCCCCATCATTGGTGTCAGTGGGGGGGAATAGTGCCCCATCATTGGTATCAGTAGGAGGAATAGTGCCCCATCATTGGCGTCAGTGGAGAGAATAGTGCCCCATCATTGGCGTCATTGTGAAGAATAGTGCCCCATCATTGGTGTCAGTGGGAGGAATTGTGCCCCATCATTGGCGTCAGTGGAGGGAATAGTGCCCCATCATTGGTGTTAGTGAGAGGTATAGTACACTGTTGTGGGTGTCAGTGGCAGGAACTATGCCCCACTGTTGCTGACAGTAGAGAGAATAATGCCCCAATGATGAGATAAAAGCAAGCAAAGGGCCGCATCTGGCTCCCCCGCCACAGTTTGGAAACCACTGGTATGGTGTGTTAATAGATATCTCAGTCAGTTGGGGGGGGGTTGTGTAATGTGCTCGGTGCTGGCTTCAGCATTGATATTTATATACTGCAAGAAACCTAGGTTTGTGGGGCTGATGGGGTACCCTCAACTGTTTTTACAATCAGTGGCACCGATAAACGATGGGTGGGCTAAGCTTAGTTTGGCCTGAAGGACACAAATGGTGCAACTTACTAAAGCTAAGTGCTGCTGGTTTATTATCTCTAGTGCTGGCTGATCTTTCATATCTAATCATACTTAATGAATCCTCTCTATTGCCTGATTGTATTTAATTAACTGATTAAAATAGTTGTTACGCTGAGGATTTGTGCCTTGTCTCTGGGTTTTAATTCATGCTGCTGAACGCTTAAAGGAAAACGGAAAAATAAACACTCCGGTGTCATGTAAGTTGATGGCCTCCCGTGCTATAAAGAGGCCCCTCTGGGCAGGGCCATCTTATTGCATGGGGGTGCCATGATACCTGCCAAGCATCCCGTATTTGCCGAGACAGTCATCCTTTTTACTAAGCTGTCCCAGGGTGGCCGTGTCCAGGGTAGCGTCCTGGAACCTGTAGTGTGCCCTCCTGATTCCAATACTGTGCCCTCCCGATTCCAGTAATGTGCCCTCCTGATTCCAGTATTGTGCCCTCTTGATTCCAGTACTGTGCCCTCCTGATTTCAGTATTGTACCCTCCTGATTCCAGTATTGTGCCCTCCTGATTCCAGTACTGTGCCCTCCTGATTCCAGTACTGTGCCCTCTTGATTCCAGTACTGTGCCCTCCTGATTCCAGTATTGTGCCCTCTTGATTCCAGGACTGTGCCCTCCTGATTTCAGTACTGTACCCTACTGATTCCAGTACTGTGCCCTCCTGATTCCAGTACTGTGCCCTCCTGATTCCAGTACTGTGCCCTCCTGATTCCAGTATTGTGCCCTCCTGATTCCAGTACTGTGCCCCCCTGATTCCAGTACTGTGCCCTCCTGACTCCAGTACTGTGCCCTCCTGATTC
>BLSH010050352.1:343152-356492 GCA_018402905.1 Glandirana rugosa
CCCCCCCGTGTCATACCCCCCTAGTCCTCCCGTGTCATACCCCCTGTGCCCTCCTGATCCCCCCATACTGTGCCCTCCTGATCCCCCCATACTGTGCCCCCCACCCCCTGTCTGTACTGTGCCCTTGTTTTGGTTAGTCTTTAAACTATGGCTTTTTTTTATTGTTTAATTAACCACTTCAGCCCCAGAAGGATTTCCCACTTTAGAGCCAGAGCACTTTTTACAATTCGGCACTGCGGCGCTTTAACTGACAATTGCACAGCCGTGCGACGTTGTACCCAAACAAAATTTGCTTCCTTTTTTTTCCCCACAAATAGAGCTTTCTTTTAGTGGTATTTGATCACCACTGCATCACTTCTGATCACCGCTATAAACAAAAAAAGAGCAACAATTTTGCAAAAAAAAAAAAATATTTCTTACTTTTTGCTAAAATACAAATCCAAAAAAAAAAATATATAAAAAAACAAACGTATTCATCGGTTTTGGTCAATTTATATTCTTCCTCATATTTTTGGTATAAAAAATTACAATCGGCGTTGATTGATTGGTTTGCGCAACGTTTACGAATCACGAGAATTAATCTCTGGCGTTTTTACAATTTATTAATTTTTTTACTAGTAATGGCGGCGATCTGCGATTTTTATCGGGACTGTTATATTGCGGCAGACACGTCGGACATTTTTGACACTTTTTTGGGACCAATGACATTTATACAGCGATCAGAAATGTAAATGTCCACTGATTACTGTATAAATGTCATTGGCAGGGAAGGGGTTAACTGTGTTCCCTAGGCGTGTTCTAACTGTGAGGGGGCTGGGCTGTCAGGGGCACCAGAGATCTAACTGATCCCAGTGACAGGGATCAGTAGATCTCTCACATGCCGCCTGGCAGAGCGGGGAACCGCCGTGTTTACAACGGTGGTTCCCCATTTTTCTTCTGTCCTAAGCAATCGGGTCCGCCTGAGCCTCGGGCACACTCCTGGAGAGTGGAGCGGGCACAAGAGCACGCCGCCGCCGGCGTGCTCCCACACGCTAGTCGCGCATGATCTCCAAACGTTTCCCCCATCCAACCCTGTGCCACCCCCCTCCTCACCCCAGGGACGCTGGGGCAGGGGGAAGAGGTTAGAAAAGGACTTATATAAATTATTTACTTTACATACTGATAATGGAGTAGACATGTGCGGTTCGTTTCGTTCCGAATTAAAATTCCGAACGAATTTACTTTTTTCAGGAAATGCGGATGTATCCGAATTTCCGAATTACAATAGTACCGAATTTAAATGAATCCGAAATGTCGAGAAAAAAAAATCAAATTCAAATCAGTTTTGAATACTTTTCGAATTTGGTTTTCAAATTCAAAAAGTTTTCACATTCTAATAGTTTTCGAATTCGAAAAAGTCCTCAAATTTGAATAGCTTTCCAATTTCCAAAGAGAATTTAAATGAATACCAGATAACGGAAAAACAATTTTGGACAAAATTCGAATTCAAATCATTTTTGAATACTTTGAAATTCGAATAGTTTTCAAATACTTATCGTTTTTGAATTCGAAAAGTCCTCAAATTTGAATAGCTTTACAATTTCCAAAGGGAATTTTTAAATGAATACCAAATAACAAAAAAAGAATTTGGACAAAATTCGAATTCAAATCATTTTTGAATACTTTTAAATTCAAATAGTTTTCAAATTCGAAAAGTCCTCAAATTTGAATAGTTTTACAATTTCCAAAGAGAACAAAATAGAATAGAAAACAAAGGAATATAACAGAAAAAAAAAACAATAGACTAGAAAAGAATAAAACAGAAAACAAAAGAATAGAATACAACAGCTCTGTTCCACTCCACCACATTATATTCTTTCATTTTCTGTTATATCCCCCTCTATTGTATTCTATCTTTTTCCATTTTATTCCTCCACTTTCCACTCCACCCCATTCTCCTTGGAAATTGGAAAATGATTCAAATTCGAAAACAGTTCAAATTCGAATTTGAAAACTATTCGAAATTGATTAGAAAACTTTTCGAATCGATTTGCAAACTTTTCGAATCGATTTGAAAATGAATGAACGAAACAAATTCCAAAAACGAATTAAACAAATGAAACAAATCGTTTTTCTTCTGTCCTAAGCAATCGGGTCCGCCCGAGCCGCGGGCACACTCCTGGAGAGTGGAGCGGGCACAAGAGCACGCCGCCGCCGGCGTGCTCCCACACGCTAGTCGCGCATGCACTAGCCGCCGTTTAAAGACAGCGATTTGCGGGACGCTGCCACTCTGTACGTGAGCCGGTCGGGAACCAGTTAAAATCAATTTTATTTAAAGTACTAATAAATATATGTTTATTTCCATCAACTATTCATATGTTATTTCTTCAGAGTAGGTGCATAAATTGGGGCAAGCTGGTAAGAGCCCCAGAGTGTTACTTTGCCCAGAGCTGCCCTCAGTTAAAATGGGCACAGTGACATATACAGTATAGTGGGTGTAGTAACAGCCTGCTTTTTACATGGCAGATTTAGGAGAATTAGGTGGATACGTTTTTACATCTTGCATGTGTTTTTCAAAACGACTGAAGTAAAATTGCACTGCGTTTTATTGAAGAGTTAAACTGCCTGTGGATGGTGCCAAATCAGCAAGCGACCATACTGTCCAGACAGACTGAATCCTAGGAGGTATGTCAATTCTTAAAGCGAATTATGTGGATACGTTTTTACATCTTGCATGTGTTTTCTAAAACGACCAAAGTAAAATTGCACTGCGTTTTATTGAAGAGTTAAACTGCCTGTGGATGGTGCCAAATCAGCAAGTGACCATACTGTCCAGACAGACTGAATCCTAGGAGGTATGTCAATTCTTAAAGCAGCATTTGAAGCAGAAGTACCTTCCAAAGCACGATAGGATGTGTAGTTCTATATGATGCACAGAGGGACAGGGGAAATGACATGCGACGGCACATAGTATCCTCCATAAGCGTGCGCACATAGGGTGGCAGGTGTGCCTGGGCACACCCTAATCACCCTGTACTGTGCAGATTCCCCCTGCTACCTGGCTGCAGAGAAAGGGGCGGGGGAATGTCAGTCCTCTGTCTCTTTCTCTGTCTCGAAAGTGAGACATCAGGGGTCTGTTTAGACCCCTGATATTTCACCAAAGCCCCCCCTGGCAGGACTCCTAAAAAAAAAAAAAATGGTAAAAAAAATAATAAAATATAATATTGTAAAAAATAATAAAATATAATGTTGTAATAAATAATAAAATATAATATTGTAAAAAATAATAAAATATAATGTTGTAATAAATAATAAAATATAATATTGTAAAAAATAATAAAAAAACAAAATTGTAAAAATAAAAATGAACTGCTGGCACCGATCTCCTGTGGTGCTCACCCTAATGCAATAGGCGGCGCACTCCTATGGTTTCCTCCCATTAGGCCCGGCCATACCGGACAATCAAAGTCTGACGACTTCACAGACATCTTTATATTCATTTTTTTGTCCAGCGATTTCATAGAAAACAAATCCTAGCCACTTCATCCCCGGAAGGATTTGCCCCCTTCCTGACCAGAGCCCTTTTTGCGATTCGGCGCTGCGTCGCTTTAACTGACAATTGCGCGGTCGTACGACGTTGTACCCAAACGAAATTTGCGTCCTTTTTTCCCCACAAATAGAGCTTTCTTTTGGTGGTATTTGATCACCGCTGCGTCATTTCTGATCGGCGCTATAAACAAAAGAAGAGGGACAATTTTGCAAAAAAACCCAAATTTCTTTCTTTTTGCTAAAATACAAATCAAAAAAAAAATATAAAAAAACATTTTTTTCACCGTTTTTGGCCGATTTATATTCTTCCTCATATTTGCGATAAAAAAAATCGCAATCGGCGTTTATTGATTGGTTTGCACAAAAGTTGCCGCGTTTACGGATGATGAGAATTCATTTCTGGGGTTTTTATTTTTTTATTTTTTTTTTATTAGTAATGGCGGCGATCTGCGATTTTTAGCGGTACTGCGATATTGCGGCGGACATGTCGGACCATTTTGACACTTTTTTGGGACCATTGGCATTTATACAACGATCAGTGCTATAAAAATGCACTGATTACTGTGTAAATGCCATTGGCAGTGAAGGGGTTAACCTGCAGGGGGCGCTCTAAGGGTTAACAGTGTTCCCTGGGTGTGCTCTTACTGTCAGTGTTTGACTGGCAGGGGGAGGGGAGTGATCACAGCTTCCATGTAGAGGAAGGCTGTGATCACAGCTCTTCCCCCTCTAACAGAACGGAGATCCGTGTTTACTTACACGGACCTCCGTTCTTTCACTCCGGGGGGGGGGGGGCATCGCGGGTAGCCGGCGGAGATCGAGTCCGCCGCACCCGCTCCCTGGCCCTCCCCGGACACAGTGAGCGCGAGGGCGCCTCCGGCGACGCGCGCGCGCTCACAGTGCGCGATCTGGCAGCCGCCGTCAGATGACGGCGGTTTGCCCAAGAGAGCCATCTTGTCGGCAAGTGGCTAGGGAACACGAGGAGAGGTAGAAGAACATTTGGGAGGTTTGTTAATGGCATTCCGGAGTTCCGCTTTAAACCGTCGATCGTTCTGACGCGGCTCTCCCAGCTGAAGAGTGATGGATTCCCTTTATCACATAAGGATATGCAATTAGCTGTTGCAGAACTACAATTCCCATGAGGCATAGCAAGACTCTGACGGCCACAAGCATGACACCCAGAGGCAGAGGCATGATGGGACTTGCAGTTTTGAAACAGCTGGAGGTCCGCTAATTGCATATCCCTGAGTCATACATTATAAGGTGTCAGGAAAACTGCGGCTTTCAATCACTAATCATTATCTGACGTTTCAGAATCCATTGATCCCGTTGGTGTTGGCACCGTCCGGCGCTTATGCGGTCCTCTCGGGGGGGTGCAGTTATGCGCGTGGCGTGTCGGAGTAGTAAGCCTAATTGTTCCATTAACATTCCATATAATGTTCTGAGCCCTGCAGAGAATGATTATTATTAAGAGACAATGGCGGTAAAACGCGAAGTGAATGGAATGGCGTTGCCATGGTAGCGCGTTTGTCTTCGGTTCATTATCCGACGGCCGCGGCATTTAGGGGATCGCTCGCGTAGCATTTACTGTGTCATGTATGTGCAATGGGCTAGGATAATGCCAACGTATAAATTCTAGATTTGGATCAAGGCATTGCCTCCCAACAGAGCATGTGCTGCATTGTGTGTAATGGCTGTTCTGTGCCCAGAAATGAGAAAACTTGGCTCTTCTTAGAAATCCAAAAAAAATATTCTTCTTCGTCGCGCCCATGTAACGCCCACACGCCGCACATATGCATCCCCGGCGCGACTAATGTCGCACGCTCACTGCGCAACTCCCAATGCAAGAGACAGCTCTTGGTCCGTGTTAATGATCGGTAGCGGGCAGGACCCGCTCCTGATCATGTGACAGCCAATCACAGTGGTCACATGATCTCCATACGTTTCCCCCATCCAGCCCTGTCCCACCCCCCTCCTCCCCCCAGGGACGCTGGGGCAGGGGGGAAGAAAAGGACTTAAATAAATGATTTACTTTACATACTGATAATGGAGTAGACATGGAGCGGTTTGTTTCGTTCCGAATTACAATTCTGAACGAATTTACTTTTTTCAGGAAATGCGAATGTATTCGAATTTCCGAATTACAATAGAACCGAATTTAAATGAATCCGAAATGACGAGAAAAAAAAATCGAATTTGAATCATTTTTGAATACTTTTCGAATTTGGTTTTCAAATTCAAAAAGTTTTCAAGTTCTAATAGTTTTCGAATTCAAAAAAGTCCTCGAATTTGAATAGCTTTCCAATTTTCAAAGAGAATTTAAATGAATACCAAATAACGAAAAAAAAAAAAATTCAGACGAAATTCGAATTTGAATCATTTTTGAATACTTTTAAATTCGAATAGTTTTCAAATTCAAATAGTTTTCGAATTCGAAAAGTCCTCAAATTTGAATAGCTTTACAATTTCCAAAGGGAATTTTTAAAGGAATACCAAATAAGGAAAAAAAAATTTGGACAAAATTCGAATTCAAATCATTTTTGAATACTTTTAAATTCGAATAGTTTTCAAATTCGAAAAGTCCTCAAATTTGAATAGCTTTACAATTTCCAAAGAGACCAAAATAGAATAGAAAACAAAGAAAATAAAACAGAAAAAAAAAAGCAATTGACTAGAAAAGAATATGACAGAAAACAAAAGAATAGAATACAACAGCTCTGTTCCACTCCACCACATTCTATTCTTTCATTTTCTGTTATATTCCCCTCTATTGTATTCTATCTTTTTCCATTTTATTCCTCCACTTTCCACTCCACCTCATTCTCCTTGGAAATTGGAAAATAATTCAAATTCGAAAACGGTTCAAATTCAAATTTGAAAACTATTTGAAAATTGATTAGAAAACTTTTCGAATTGATTTGCAAGCTTTTCGAATTGATTCGAAAATGAATGAACGAAACAAATTCCAAAAACGAATTAAACAAATGAAACAAATCTAACTAAACTAATTTATGTAAATAAGGAATCGAAACAAAACGAATGTTTTCGCTCTGCACATGTCTATCATCGAGTCATTAAAGTCAACTTCTGTCAAGCAGGTTTGATTGATTCTCCCTGCATTCTGGAGGCTTCCAGAACATAGAGGACTAGGAGAATCAGATGGGCAGCTTGAATATTTACAGTATTGTGCTGCAGCCAATCCCTGAGGAGGTGTGCCCAGTAGATGGCTGGGGAGGAACATAAATAGTCTGGGGTCTGTTCTTGTCCTGCTGGAGAAGTTCCCATCAGCAGGGGCTGCTGCCCCTTTGAGGCAGTTTTGCTGGAGTTTGCTGATGTCCCTCGAAGTCCCAGCTGTAGCAGAGTTGGGGGTCTGTTCCTGGTTTCTTCTGGAGCTAAGGATTTGGTGCAGAGAACTCACTGAGGAGTGTCTGATGGAAGCTGGGAGGTGTATAGCTGCATTGGGACATTGGAAGTACTGACCCAAGCTACTCACTACTTCTGGTGCCAGCTGTAGCTCTTTCTGAGATTCCTACAGGGTCTCTGGTCTTTCTTCTTGCTTCTGGCTCAGAGACTGGTCAAGGAAATGTCACCTAGTGAAGTGCATCCTCCTATGACAAATATACAACAAACAAGATTATCAGGCGCTATACAAATGATATGTATACATTGATATACTGTATCTGTGCAAAATGGTGAATGAAAAAGTGAATAAATTAATATAAAATTAAAATAAAACAGCAGCTGTGCACAATGCCCAGACACCTAACATGCAATAAATATACAAAAACAGTGCAGGTGAATATCGCACAATAGACACGTGCACTGCCGAAAAATTAGTTTGTTTTCATTTAATTTTTTTTTTCGGGTCATTCGTTATGATCGCGATTTGTAAAGTCGAAAATTCGAAAATCCGAAAATAGGAAAGAAAATCAGAAAATTCGAAAATAAGAACGAAAATCCAAAAATTCTAGATAACAAACTAACTAATAATAACTATTAAATTATAGGTATTGGAATTTCCTTTCAAATTTGGCTGTTAGTGAACGAAACAAACACAAATTTATCCGAAGTTAAGAATTATCCAAAATAACGAATGCCACATCTAAACAAATGGAATGGAAAAAATTAATAATACATAATAATAATAATAATAATAGTTTTTATTATTATTATTATTAATATTGTTATTTATTATTATTATTAATTTGTTACGTTCCAGTCAAAATTTTAAAGGAAATTTGCAATACCTATAATTTAATTGTTAGCAATAGTTAAGTTATTATTAGATTATTATTATTATTTTTATTTATTTATTTATTATTAGATTATTAATATTTATTTATTTATTATTAATATGTATTTATTATTATTAGATTATTATTATTATTTGTATTTATTTATTATTATTAGATTATTATTATTTATTAATCTGTATTTATTATTATTATTTTTATGTATTTATTTATTATTAATATTGTTATTAATTATTATTTTGAATTTGTTACGTTCCAGTCAAAATTTTAAAGGAAATTTGCAATACCTATAATTTAATTGTTAGTAATAGTTAAATTATTATTAGATTATTATTATTATTTATTTATTTATTATTAATATTAATTTATTATTATTAGATTATTATTATTATTTTTATGTATGTATTTATTATTATTTATTTATTATTATTAGATTATTATTATTTTTATTTATTTATTAATATTTATTTATTATTATTATTATTATTTATTTATTATTATTTATTTATTATTATTAGATTATTATAATTTATTTATTTATTATTAATATTTATTTATTATTATTAGATTATTATTAATATTATTTCGGATTTTCGAATTGCGAATTTCCGAATATTTGAATTTACAAATACTCTGAAAAATTTTGTTAAACGCGTTTTCATTATTTCCCAATTAACGAATTGGTCGAAATTCGTTAAAAAACGAATTGCACATGTTTATTGCACAAAGTTCATATGAGAAATTCCATTAAAATCCAAGAGCAATTGTTAATGTTGCATCTACAGACATACAGATAGAAGTCTCTCCAGCCGTGAGGATGATGAAGGGAAGGATAGAGTGGTGTCACCAAAAATAAATGCAGCCGCGCTTATCCACAGGATGTGTGACCCCCCTAATAAGAGTGGTCAGCGGCGCTCATTTACAATATCCAAGCTGAGGTATCCGGACCTCCCGTACATCCGCGCTTATTACTGGATTTGCGCCATAGAGGTAAATGTGTCAAACCAGTGAGCCTCTGAGTAAAAACGACCCCTCCAGGGTACCTCCAGGGTAATTCCGGATCACCAGACATGTAATAAAGAGATAATCCACATGGCATAATATCGTTTAGACTATTTATTGAATAAAACAAGAGTAACACTCACATTGTGTAGCATAAAAACCAGCATTTGGTAAAACAGGTCATTGTTCCAGTAAGCAAAATGGCCGACCACCAATCGTACATGCGCAGTAGCATGTGTGCGTGTCTCCGCCATATGCGTTTCGTCATACATGACGTCATTAGGGGTACCTTGGTCCAAATCATTTGGTGGAGGGAGGATTATGGTGTGGGGTTGTTTTTCAGGGGTTGGGCTTGGCCCCTTAGTTCCAGTGAAGGGAACTCTTAAGGCGTCAGCACACAAAGAGATTTTGGACAATTTCATGCTCCCAACTTTGTGGGAAGAGTTTGGGGGTGGCCCCTTCCTGTTCCAACATGGCTGCGCACCACTGCACAAAGCAAGGTCCATAAAGACATGGATGAGTTTGGGGTGGAGGAACTTGGCTGGCCTGCACAGAATCCTGACCTCAACCTGATAGAACACTCTTAGGATGAATTATAGTGGTGACTGTGAGCCAGGCCTTCTTGCCCAACATCAGTGCCTGACCCCACAAATGCACTTCTGGAAGAATGGTCAAAGATTCCCATAGACACTCCTAAACCTTGTGGACCTTCCCAGAGGAGTTGAAGCTGTTATAGCAGCAAAGGGTGGGCCAACTCAATATTGAACCCTACGGACTAAGACTGGGATGCCATTAAAGTTCATGTGTGTGTAAAAGCAGGTGTCCCAATACTTTTGGTAATATAGTGTATATGTACACACAGACGCATGTGTATTTGAGCTTTGGGGTGCACACCCTAATGCAAGATGCTGAGCACACCTATGCGGGAGTACACCAGGGGATTATAAAACTGGGGTGCCATTAAACTTCATGTGCGAGTAAAGGCAGGCGTCCCAATACTTATGACAATATAGTGCATGTCACATTTACCAGCCCCTTCCTTTCCTGAATGAAAACAATAAGTGATCTGTACTGATCCCTCACTGTGTTCATTCATAACTGATGCATAGTAAACTGTGTATATTTGGGGGGGGGGGGGGGCCTGTCAGGTTGGCTCTATGGGGCTCCATGGTTTCTAACAGCAGCCCTGCCTATGGGTCCAGTGCTACATATCCTTTGTGGCTATTGAGGAATATATTACTCACTCTTGATGGTTGACCTAGAGCAGCCTTTCTCAACCTTTTTAACACAGAGGAACCCTTGAAATAATTCTCCGGTCTCGGGGAACCCCTGCTAAGAATTAAAAATCTACAACTCATGATACATTAGTGTGATGGTCAATGGGAAGAATGCTCCTCACACTTGTGGTCATTGGGAAGAATTCCTCCCTTACAGATAGCTAAAAAGATCAATGGTATCATTGGGAATTTGTCTGAGAGGTAGAAATTGACCATTGCTCAAGGAACCCCTAGCAACCTCTGGAGGAACCCTGGTTGGGAAACCCTGCTCTGGAGGAACCCTCAAGGAACCCCTAGCAACCTCTGGAGGAACCCTCAAGGAACCCCTAGCAACCTCTGAAGGAACCCTCAAGGAACCCCTAGCAACCTCTGGAGGAACCCTCAAGGAACCCCTAGCAACCTCTGGAGGAACCCTCAAGGAACCCCTGGCATCCTCTGGAGGAACCCTCAAGGAACCCCTAGCAACCTCTGGAGGAACCCTGATTCAAGTAAAATATTATCATGGGAATGATGGGTTTTTCACATGCTGATGCCCATTATGAAGAAGGAAGCCCAGCATGGAGAAAGGCTCCTCGTTCTCATCAGGTGTCACCCAAAGCTGAGTTTAATAATTCTGTGATGTTGCCCCCCCCCCCCTCCCCGAGGTAGAGAGGAAGAGAATTGCTTTCGTCTGAAAACAATATTAAAAAGCACTCTCTGAAAACCTCAGGTGGCACAGCCTTTTTATTGTCCCTTATCATCAGGACTAAATAATGTGTTGTCATCTAGGACCTGACCTCGTACATAATGAGGAGGGAACATCCCTGAGGCTGGTGGTATTCCTAGAGCAGAAGGTTGTAACGGTGAGAACTATGTAACCAATATATAGAAACGGAATGTGTTTTCATTCAGGTTGTCATTTCGCTGGTTGCTATCAAATGACCTTGCAACGCTCATGTGGAATAAAGCGATATTAAACCCAAGAATGAAAATGCCATATGTTACCAATCATTAAATGTGGTGGCTCCATTAGTTTTCTATTGTTCATTTTATTTTTCTTTAACCACTTCAACACCGAGCATTTTTACCCTCTTCCTGTCCAGGGCAATTTTCAGCTTTCGGCGCTGTCACACTTTGAATGACAATTACTCAGTCATGCAGCACTGTAGTCATATGACATTATTATCATTTTGTTCACACAAATAGAGCTTTCTTTTGGTGATATTTAATCACCACTGGGTTTTTTAAAAATTTTTGCTAAATAAATGAAAAAAGATTGAATATTTTGGGGAAAAAAAGGCATTTTTCTTAATTTCTGATATAACAGTTTGCAAATAAATAATGGTTCTTCATAGATTTAGGCCAACATGTATTCTTCTACATCTCTTTGGTGAAAATTCCTAGATAAGAAAGTTGTAACGGTGAGAACTATGTAACCAATATGTAGAAACGGAATGTGTTTTCATTCAATTTGTCATTTCGCTGGTTGCTGTCAAATGGCCTTGCAACGCTCATGTGGAATAAAGCGATATTAAACCCAAGAACAAAAACGCCATATGTTGCAGCTCACCAATCATTAAATGTGGTGGCTCCATTAGTTTTCTATTTTTTATTTTATTTTTCTTTAACCACTTCAACACCGAGCATTTTTACCCCCTTCCTGTCCAGGGCAATTTTCAGCTTTCGGCGCTGTCACACTTTGAATGACAATTACTCAGTCATGCAGCACTGTACTCATATGACATTATTATCATTTTGTTCACACAAATAGAGCTTTCTTTTGGTGGTATTTAACCACTTCCTGACCGCTGTATGCACAATGACGGCCGGGAAGTGGCTGAGTTATCCTGACTGGACGTCATATGACGTCCTCAGGATAACAAGCCGCCGCGCGCCCGGGGGGGGGAGCGCATCGCGGCGATCGGTGGTGTGGGGGGTCAGTCTGACCCCCCGCAATGCCGATCTCGAAGCACTTTACCATGTGACCAGCCGTGACCAATCACGGCTGGTCACAGTGTAACACAGGAAAGCCGTTTATCGGCTTTTCCTGTACTCGGGTCTGCAGACCTGATGAGGGGAGAGCCGATCAGCTGCATCCCTGACAGGGGGGGTTTGTGCTGATGATTTATCAACACAGCCCTCCCTCGGATTGCCACCCTAGACCACCAGGGAGCCTGCCCAGGGTCCACCAGGGATGTGCCCACCCAGGACCACCAGGGAGCCGACCAGGGACCACCAGGGAGCCGATCTGGACCACCAGGGAGACCCCCCTAGACCACCAGGTAAGTGACATAGTGCTCAGGTCCACCTTCACTCAGTGCCACCTTCAGATGCCACCCTAGACCACCAGGGAATGAGCTCCTATTAATGTATATGCCCACCAGTGCCCCTATCAATGCATACCAGTGCCACACATCAGTGCCCACCATTGCCACCTACCAGTGCCCACCTATCAGTGCCCATCAGTGCCACCTATCAGTGCCCAGTGCCGCCTATGAGTGCCAATCAGTGCTGTCTATTAGTGCCCATCAGTGCCGCTTAGTAGTGTCCGTCAGTGCTGCATATCAGTGCCCATCAGTGCTGTATATCAGTGCCACCTCTCAGTACCCGTCAGTGCTGCTTATCAGTGCCGCCTAACAGTGCTCATCATCGCTGCATATAAGTGCCTCATCATCAGTGCCACCTCATCAGTGCCGCCTCATCAGTGCCAATCAGTACTGCCACATCAGTGCCCATCAGTGTAGCCTCATCAGTGCCCACCAGTGATGGAGAAAATTTACTTATTTACAAAGTTTTGTGACAAAAATAGAGAATTTTTTTTTTTTTCAAAATTTTCGGTCTTTTTTTATTTGTAGCGCAAAAAATAAAAACCGCAGGGGTGATCAAATACCACCAAAAGAAAGCTCTATTTGTGGGAACAAAATGATAAAAACCTTGTTTGGGTACAGCGTCGTACGACCGCGCAATTGTCATTCAAAGCGCAACAGCACTGAAAACTGAAAATTGGTCTGGTAGTAAAGTGTTCTAAGTGCATAGTATTGAAGTGGTTAATCCCCACTGGGTTTTATTTTTTGCTAAAGAAATGAAAAAAGATTGAATATTTTGGGGAAAAAAAGGCATTTTTCTTAATTTCTGTTATAACATTTTGCAAATAAATAATGGTTCTTCATAGATTTAGGCCAACATGTATTCTTCTACATCTCTTTGGTGAAAATTTCTAGATAAGAAGGTTGTAACGGTGAGAACTATGTAACCAATATATAGAAACGGAATGTGTTTTCATTCGGGTTGTCATTTCGCTGGT
>BLSH010050352.1:365892-379660 GCA_018402905.1 Glandirana rugosa
TAGTGTGCCTTGTCTGTACCGGTTAGTCTCGGGTAGACATGGTACACTAATCAACACCGGTTAGTGTCGATTGGTGTTGTTTTGTTTGACTTATTTAGTTAAAGTAAGTCATTTTATGTGATATAATGGTTTTCATAACCCTGTGGACGGAAATGTGTGTTTACTTGAAGTTATAACTCAACCGGGTGGGAAACGTCTATATTGTTGAAGTTGAGAAGACCCTTCCGACAGGTGTTCCAAATCCCACTGCACAAAGCAAGGTCCATAAAGACATGGATGAGCGAGTTTGGGGTGGAGTCACTTGACTGGCATCAACAAGATAGAACACCTTTGGGATGAATTAGAGCAGAGACTGTGAGCCAGGCCTTCTCATCCATCAGTGCCTGACCTCACAAATGTGCTTCTGGAAGAATGGTCAAACATTCCCATAGACACTCCTAAACCTTGTGGACAGCCTTCCCAGAAGAGTTGAAGTTGTTATATCTGCAAAGGGTGGGCCAACTCAATATTGAAGTTCATTTGTGTGTAAAGGCAGGTGTCCCAATACTTTTGGTAATATAGTGTATTTTACTGAATGAAATTGATTTATTCAGTTTGTTTTGTTGTGGTTAGCTGTGATTGGCCACAACTAATCACATGGTACAGATGGGCTCTGATTGGCCATGTCTGTTCCGTGTGATCGCCGTGACCAATCACTGCTAGCAACACAATTGTACACAACAAGTGATATGAAAGGAAGCCATCCATTGTTTACAATTGTCATGTGATCTGATGAGATTGGCCACAGAATTCACAATGATCAGTCATCGTCTGTGTTCATCGGTCACCAGCCTGCTGCCAGTATCATGGTCACAGTAATCACATGGTACAGACAGGCCCAATAACATCCCATCTGGCCAATCACAGCTAATCACAAGTAAGCATAAAAAAATGTAAAAAGAATACATTTTAAAAAATTGAAAAAAAAAATTAATTTTTCTTTTTTTTACATACTTTTTTACCATCGGTCACCAGTCAGTGTCCCTGACCACTGTGGCAGTTATGTGACAATGTACTCGGTCTGGGAAGATGTCATATGACAGCACCCCAGAACTGTCGCTCTCACGGCTCTTTACCCATGTGATCGGCTGTGTCCAATCACAGCCAGTCTCTCCTCGGCTCACACTGAGGCTGGGTTCCCTGCATCCAATTTGCCATTGCAGGAGATTTTGACCGGTTCTCTATAGAGCTGGATCACACATCTCCGCAGCAGGTCAGGTGCGATTTGCACAAAAACGCTGTGTTTCCAAATTCAGTCCAAAATCTGAAACGGTGAACCAGGACGCCCCGGACCCCTGCTGTAAGCCGCATGAGGTTTGTGAACCCAGCCTGACAGAGTGTGTGGCGAGGAGAGCCGATCAGCAGCACCTCCTTGAAGGGGAGACCTGTACAGGTAATCAGGGTACTGATCATCAGTGCCCTGATTACAGTACAGACCATACAGTGCCCATCAGTGACACAAGTGCCCAATAATGACACAGTGCCCAATAATGATGCCAGTCAATGCTGCCTTTCATTGCCAATCAGTGCCTGCTCATCAGTGCCTTTCATCAGTGCCACCCATCAGTGCTGCCCATCAGAGCGACCTACCTGTGCCTCCTATGATTACACACCAGTGCCACCTATCAGTGCCCATCAGTGCCACCTATCAGTGCTCATCAGTGCCCATCAGTGTGGCATATTAGTTCCTCCTCATCAGTGCCACCTATTCAGTCCTGCCTCATCAGTGCACATAAGTGCCACCTCATCAGTGCCCATCAGTGCAGCCTATCAGTTCCAATCATAAGTACCCTGATTACAGTACAGCCCCAACAGTGCCCATCAGTGGCACCAATCAGTGGCCATTAGTGATTCCAGTCAATGCTGCCTTTCAGTGCCCATTAGTGCATGCTCATCAGTGCCACCCATCAGTGCCCCCAACTGTGCCTCCTATAATTGCCCACCAGTGCCACCAATCAGTGCCACCTATCAGGGCTGCCTATCAGTGCTCATCAGTGCCGCATATCAGTCCACATAAGTATGGCATATTAGTGCCTCCTCATCAGTGCCACCTAATCAGTACCCTTCAGTGCCACCTCATCAGTGCCACCTCATCAGTGCCCATAAGTGCCGCCTCATCAGTGCCCATCAGTGCAGCCTATCAGTTCTAATCATCAGTGCCCTGATTACAGTACAGCCCCAGCAGTGCCTATCAGTGACACCAATCAGTGCCCATTAGTGATGCCACTCAATGCTGCCTTCTTTCAGTACCCATCAGTGCCTGCTCATCAGTGCTGCCCATCAGTGCCACCTTTCTGTGCCTCCTATCATTGCCCACCAGTGCTGCCTCTCAGTGCCCATCAGTTCCCCCTATCAGTGCTGCCTATCAGTGCTCATCAGTGCCACATATCAGTGTCCATCAGTGCGGCATATTAGTGCCTCCTCATCAGTGCCACCTAATCACTGCCCTTCAGTGCCACCTCATCAGTGCCCATAAATGCCGCCTCATCATTGCCCATCAGTGCAACCTATTAGTTCCAATCATCAGTGCCCTGATTATATTACAGCCCCAGCACTGCCTATCAGTGACACCAATCAGTGCCCATTAATGATGCCACTCAATGCTGCCTTTCAATGCCTATCAGTGCCTTCTCATCAGTGCAGCCTATCAGTTCCACCTCATCAGCGCCCATCAGTGAAGGAGAAAAATTACATATTGACAAAATTTACTGACAGAAACGAAGAAAAACATTTTCTTTTTCAAAATTTTTGGTCTTTTTTTCATTTTTTTTAGCAAAAAATAAAAAAACCGAGCAGTAATTAAAAAGAAAGCTCTATTTGTTTGAAAAAAAAATGATAAAAATGTCATTTGGGTACAGTGTTGCACGACCGCGCAATCATCATTCAAAGTTTGACAGCGCTGAAAGCTGAAAATTGGCTTGGGCACAAAGGGGGTAAAAGTGCCCGGTAGGCAACTGGTTACATAAAAAATAATAATAATAAAATGAATACAGTCACCACATCTAAAGACTGATAAGCTGCAATATATACAGTATCTCACAAAAGTGAGTCCACCCCTTACATATTTGTAAATATTTTATTATCTTTTCATGTGACAACACTGAAGAAATGACACTTTGCTACAATGTAAAGTAGTGAGTGTACAGCTGGTATAACAGTGTCAATTTGCTGTCCCCTCAAAATAACTCAACACACAGCCATTAATGTCTAAACCGCTGGCAACAAAATTGAGTACGCCCCTAAGTGAAAATGTCCAAATTGGGCCCATTTAGCCATTTTCCCTCCCCGGTGTCATGTGACTCATTAGTGTTACAAGGTTTCACTCTGTCATACTGGTCACTGGAAGTTCAACATGGCACCTCATGGCAAAGAACTCTCTGAGGATCTGAAAAAAAAGAATTGTTGCTCTACATAAAGATGACCTAGGCTATAAGAAGATTGCCAAGACCCTGAAACTGAGCTGCAGCACGGTGGCCAAGACCATACAGCGGTTTAACAGGACAGGTTCCACTCAGAACAGCGCCTCACCATGGTCGACTAAAGAAGTTGAGTGCCGTGCTCAGCGTCATATCCAGAGGTTGTCTTTGGGAAATAGACGTATGAGTGCTGCCAGCATTGCTGCAGAGGTTGAAGGGGTGGGGGGTCAGCCTGTCAGTGCTCAGACCATACGCCGCACACTGCATCAAATTGGTCTGCATGGCTGTCATCCCAGAAGGAAGCCTCTTCTAAAGATGATGCACAAGAAAGCCTGCAAACAGTTTGCTGAAGACAAGCAGACTAAGGACTTGGATTACTGGAACCATGTCCTGTGGTCTGATGAGACCAAGATAAACTTATTTGATTCAGATGGTGTCAAGTGTGTGTGGCGGCAACCAGGTGAGGAGTACAAAGACAAGTGTGTCTTGCCTACAGTCAAGCATGGTGGTGGGAGTTTCATGGTCTGGGGCTGCATGAGTGCTGCTAGCACTGGGGAGCTACAGTTCATTGAGGGAACCATGAATGCCAACATGTACTGTGACATACTGAAGCAGAGCATGATCCCCTCCCTTCAGAGACTGGGCCGCAGGGCAGTATTCCAACATGATAACGACCCCAAACACACCTCCAAGACGACCACTGCCTTGCTAAAGAAGCTGAGGGTAAAGGTGATGGACTGGCCAAGCATCTCCAGACCTAAACCCTATTGAGCATCTGTGGGGCTCCTCAAATGGAAGGTGGAGGAGCGCAAGGTCTCTAACATCCTCCAGCTCCGTGATGTCGTCATGGAGGAGGGGAAGAGGTCTCCAGTGCCAACCTGTGAAGCTCTGGTGAACTCCATGCCCAAGGGGGTTAAGGCAGTGCTGGAAAATAATGGTGGCCACACAAAATATTGACACTTTGGCCCCAATTTGGACATTTTCACTTAGGGGTGTACTCACTTTTGTTGCCAGCAGTTTAGACATTAATGGTTGTGTGTTGAGTTATTTTGAGGGGACAGCAAATTTACACTGTTATACAAGCTGTACACTCACTACTTTACATTGTAGCAAAGTGTCATTTCTTCAGTGTTGCCACATGAAAGATAGAATAAAATATTTACACAAATGTGAGGGGTGTACTTACTTTTGTGAGATACTGTATATCTTTTGGTTTTGGGCTCACAGACACTTTAAATAAGCCAAAATATAGAGCATCGGTGAAGATGACAAGAGGTTAAATAGATCAAGATTCCCTAAACATTAAAAAACACTTCTGTGCTCGAGTCTGTTACCGGCTCCACGTCGCACTGAAAAAGCAGCGAAAGTCTAATTAAAATCACTAATTAGAGAAATGCATGGGAGGGGGGGTGGTGCGAGGATATTTGTGTCTTTAACGTCTTGGTGCCGCGCCAAGTTCCATCCCGCCCCTTCCACGTCTTACATTGATGATCGGCAATACAGAGTCGGATTATTTTTTATTTCAAGAGGATTTAGGTTTATATTATCACTCAATTTATACTTAATGATTTCTGCAGCAAGCTCGTGTCTAATATCACTGGCATTCAGATAATTAAATACAGTAATTAAATTCCAAGCCTTGTATTTAGCAGCATGTATTAAACACAGGCTACCCAACGCTGAACCCTTCCATTTATTTCGTTTATTTGTGCAGTGATGACTTATTTAATAACTCTTCACTGTAAACAGTTAACCATTCCTATCAGTCTTTGCACCAGAGGAGCTTACACTCTAATGTCATAGCCACAGCCACTTATTAGGGACAATGTTTTAGCACATGCGTTAATGTTGTGTGTTTTGTAAAAATGTTTTTGATATTGATATGTACATGAATTTGAAAAATTCTCACTTCTTGTACAGTGTTTAAATCTTATTGGTGGTTCACACGTTCCTGATGAAGCCTGAATAAGGCGAAACATGTAGGATATACACCATCAAATTGTGCCACCCACCACAAATTTGTACACAGCATGCAGGCAACTATACTGTACATGTATTGCATTTGATGTTGTGCAAATGCATGTATCAATAAAATATTGTTCATTTTAATTTTTATTCACTGTTCCTCATTGTCTTGGGCACCATCATAATCCCAATTCTTCCCCTTCCCCCAACAAACCTGACATAACTATCAGGGATGAGGTGCCAGATAATTGATGTGTCACCATACCAATTAACCTATTATTATATTATAGTTATAATTAATAATATACATATGTATATGGATCGGACATATTCCAGGGTGCTGTACAGAGAACATTGAGGCAGTGCCATCCGTCCCTGAACCAAAGGAGCTTATACTCTAATGCCCCCCTTCCAAAATCACACACTATTTTTTATTATATGGCTCTGACATATACTGCAGTGCTATACAGAGAACACTGAGCCAGTCACATCAGTCTCTGCACCAGAGGAGCTGACACTCTAATGCCAAATTACAGTTACACACTATTATTATTATACATTTATATAGCTCTGACATATACCACAGTGCTGTAGAGAGCACACTGAGCCATCAGTCCCTAAACCATAGGAGCTTACACTCTAATGCCCCATTACAGTCACACACTAATATTATACATTTATATAGCTCTGACATATACCGCAGTGCTGTACAGAGAACATTGAGCCAGGCACCTCAATCTCTTTACCAGAGAAGCTTACACTCGAATGCTTCCTTACAGTCACACACACTATTATTACATCATATAGCTCTGACATATACCGCAGTGCTGTAGAGAGCACGCTGAGCCATCAGTCCCTAAACCATAGGAGCTTACGCTCTAATGCCCCATTACAGTTACACGCTATTATTATTATACATTTAAATGGCTCTGACATATACCGCAGTGCTGTACAGAGAACAATGAGCCAGTCACATTAATCTCAGTACCAGAGGAGCTTACACGCTAGTGCCCCATTAAGTAACACACTATTATTATATATCATATAGCTCTGACATATACTGCAGTCAGTGGTGTATTTAGGTTTTGTGCTGCCCTAGACCTGACTAAACTCGTGCCCCCCCCACAGTTGCGGAACGCCGGCTGCCCGCACAACAACTCATTGGTTGGGGTCTGCCGTCTGGGCCCTTCGGGACGCCCAGACCCCCACATATGTATGGGCTGCCCCCCCTCTGATGGTGGCCCTGCCTGTATTATCATACTGGCAGCACTAAAAGTGCAAGCCAGCGGGGACTCTTTTTGTGCTGCCCCCCTGCAAAGTGCCGCCCTAGGCCTGGGCCTTGTTGGCCTAGGCCAAGATACAGCGTTGACTGCAGTGCTGTACAGAGCACACTGATCCATCTCTAAATTATAGGAGCTTACACTTTGATGTCCCCCCGCCACAGCCACACACTATAATTTCTATTATTATATATTTGTATAGCTCCGACATATACTGCAGTGCTGTACAGAGAACACTGAGCCAGTACGATATGTCGCTGCATCATAGGAGCTTACACTCTAATAACCCCCCACAGTCACATACTTCTATTATTATACATTTACAGTATATAGCTTTGACATATACCACAGTGCTGTACAGAGAGCACCAGGCCAGTGCGATCAGTCATTGCATCATAGGAGCTTACACGCTAATGTCCCCTCAACAGTCACACACTTCTATTATACATCATATAGCTCTGACATATACCGCAGTGCTGTACAGAGCACTACTGAGCCATCAGTCCCTAAATCATAGGAGCTTACACTCTAATGTCCGCCCACTGTCACACACTATTATTATTATACATATATATAGCTCTGACATATTCTGTAGCAATGTACATAGAACACTGAGACATTAGTATCTTGAACAGAGGAGCTTGCACTCCAATTTCCTGCTAAAATAGCGTACTTTGTTATTATACATTTATATAGCGCTGACATATACCACAGCACCGTACAGAGAACGCTGTGCCAGTCTTTGCACCAGAGGAGCTTACACTCCAATTTCCCGCTAAAATAGCATACTTTATTATTATACATTTATATAGCTCTGACATATACCACAGCACTGTACAGAGAACGCTATGCTAGTCTTTGCACCAGAGGAGCTTACACTCCATTTGGCAGGAGAACCAGTGAGTGCCGCTTGCTTTAAAGCCTCATACATCTTTTAATCCAGCAGGGCTCTTCCATGTGATGTCATTTCTAAGTGAGGTTTTCCTGCAGCTCTCCATTTGGTAACGTCGGGTTCATGACATCATAGATCTTTAGATAACAATCGATACAATCTGCTTTCCAAGCAGCAGACTGACCTCATTCAGCCCCCATGACTTCCCAGACATCTGGTGTCGTCACCTGAGGCTGACATGAGCTGCACATTGCGTTACACGAAGAGCCGCTATCGCTTATCGACAATAGCTTGTCACGGCGCGATCCAAGCATTTTACTGAAAATTAACTCTGACCCCCCCAATGAATCATTCGATGCCATTCTGTGTAATTGAAACATCTGGTGATGTCACCGGTATCAGCGGAGAACAATATCATGTGACATTACCACTTCCACAACCCAATCTTCATAAATGGGGTTGAGCAAACTGATCCATAGACTTAAGCTTGCCTTGAATCTAGTCATTCCACTGGAGGGCAATGATTGCTGATAAGGACTGACATGCGTTAATGGTAGCGCTGACATCTCTCATATATGGCTTTGCCGCGATGTTGGTGGAGTGCTGCATAATTGCTAGTAGTCCCTCTGACCCAGGACTAAGCTTGTCCAGCTCCTGGCAGCAGCCAGTCTGCAGGATGTGGATACTCCCTTATATATGTAGCCAATGGCCCCCTTAGGGGTGGCTGGTAGATGTGGTTCACCTGTCACTCTGCCCTCAATCACACATTTTTTCTTTCATCCGAAGTCACTGAACAGGCCGGTACTTTGTTTTTCATTGTTTTATTGAGGGAATAAACTTGGATGGGGTAGGGACGACTGTAGATCAAAAGATAGGATCATACTATATACACCTCTGTATATACACGCCTTCTTCCTCCAGCACTCACACTTGCTGACCGTTACATTCCTTCATTTCTCTCCTGCACAGCACTTGCTTCTTCACGGTGAGGCCTGAAGGGATATTTATCAGACCTCCATTACATCTTCCTCCACCCTAGCTAGCACATGGTGAGGCCTGCATTCCTGTTGGACCGCCCATTACAGGCAAGGGCCATGGGCAGTCAAAGTGTAGCTGAGTACAAATGTGCTAGCAGGGTTTGATGGACTAATGCTCCCAGCCCATCCTCTTCCAGGCCAACCTCACTGTCCATTGACACCCCTTCCTGACTGGCTCCTCTGACCTCCACATACTGTCCACTGTATCCTCCCAGCCTGCTCTAGTCCTCTTCTCCAGCTCCCAGGGTCTGTGACTCACCGACACTGGTGGATCCTTTAAAGAGCCTTTCCTGTAGCGTCTCTGTTGCTCCCCTGCTCCCTTGTGCTGCTACAGGATCTCTCTCTCCTACTGGCTGCACCCGAGCTCCCAGGCTTCAAGGTCACCCACCCCTCCAGACTGGGGGCTCCCAGGTGAGGTCTCCACAACCTCAGCTACATCTCCACTCTTCCACCTGACACTCTCCTCCCCCAGCTGGGCAAGCCACTGTATTTAAGGAGGCCCTTCCCCTGCCAATCCAGGTTGGGGATTGGTCAGGGCTCCTTAACATACCTCAGAAAGTCCCACCTCCTTTTCCTTCCCCTTTTTCCAGAACCTTCTGGACCCAAAGGAGAGGAGTAACCGAGGGGTGTTCCTTCCTGCAGTCTCTAGCTTTTCCTGGGCCACTCCCCTGCCCAAATCAAAACATTCAGGCCTGCACAACAGCCAGGCCTGACTAAATTTGCCTCTTCTAGCAAAAATCTATCACATAAGCACCTATTCACTATGGGGGCGCTACATATAAAAAATCCAGCACGCAGCAGACTCTGTAAGGTGTAGGTCAGGGAAGGTGGGAGATGATAGTATAGATCTACAGGTATGTAGGCAACTTGAGAGCTCAACCCAGCCAGCCAGGATGCAACTGAGCCCAGCCAACCAGGTTGGAACTCACCAAGCCAGCCAGCCATATTTCAAACCAGTCAGCCAGGCCAGAATCCAAGTCAGTCAACAAACCAGCCAGGACAGAACTCAGCCCAGATAGCAAGGCCAGAACTTAAAGTGGATGTAAACCCTCCATATACTCAGTGAAGTGAACAGCCTCAGATGATACACAGAGATGAAACAAATCTCCCTACATAAGTTTTACATGTATATCTGTTCTCATCTGTAAATAGCCTTTAGAAAGTGCAGATCGGTGTTAACATTTTTCTCTTCCTCGTTACCTCTGGGAGTGGATCATTGGCATACATCCAAGACAGCTGATTGGAGAAAATGCACACACCCCTCTACTCATAGGCAAAGGCAGAAAGCAATGTGCACAGCTCTGCTCTTAGACAGCAATTTCTCTGCAAATCTATTTATAGCAACCTCCCCGTCAAACACTTCTATCTCCCGTCTTGGAGAATGTGTCAGGCTGATAAGAGAGCTACAGAGGAAAAGACAGCTACTGGACACAGGGCTTTGGAGACAGATAACAGAACACTGCAGATCTATGTGCCCAGCTCAAGTTTCATGAATGGGGATTACATCCACTTTAATCCAGTCAGCCAGACCAGAACTCAGCTCCACCAGCCATACTAGAACTCAAACCAGCCAGTATGGCCAGGACTCAAAATAGCCGACAAAGGCCAGAACTCAAAACGATCAGCCAGGCCGGATTTCAACCCAGCCAGCCAGCCAGGCCACAACTCAGACCAGTCCCCAAGACCAGAACTTAATCCAGTCAGCCAGACCAAAGCTTAGCCCAGCCAGCCAGACCAGAACTCAAACCACTCCGTATGGCCAGGACTCAAAATAGCCAGCTAGACAAGACCTTAAACAGCCAGATATGCTAGAATTCAAACCAGTGAGCAAGGTCATGGCTCAATCCAGTTAGCCAGACCAGAACTCAAACCAATGGCAACTGGTGCTCCATTTTTGGGGGGGCAAACAAACCCCCAACCCCGCCTGCTCAACCGCTCGCCAACCCGCCCGCAAGCCTTGTACCTACCCCATCCAGGTCACGGGCGGCTTCTCCTCCCGGCCAACCTGGTCACTTCTCCTCCTGGCCAATCCAGTCTTAGGACCCATTTCCTGTCCTCATTGGCCGGGAGGATAAGCAGGAAGACAATAGCGAAAGTTGATTTGCTAATGTCACAAGTGGGTGGGCTTGGGGTGCAGTGCTGTGAGCCCCGAGTCAACCCTTTTTGAAGCTAATTAGAGCCTCAGGCTCTAATCATGTGCTTCAAAAAAAAAAAAACCTCATAGAAATCTATGCGTCTGGTGCCCCAGATGGAGATTAGGGGCCGACGCATAGAGATTAGGGGGGCAGCACCCCTGCGCTGACTCAAACCAGCCAGTATGACCGAAACTCAGCCCAGCTCGTCATTCCAGAAATCAAATCAGTCAACAAGGCCAGAACTCAAACCAGTCAACAAGACCAGAATTTAGCCCAGCCAGGCCAGAACTCAAACCAGTCAACAAGGCCAGAACTCAGCCCAGCCAGGTCAGAACTTAAGCCAGTCAACAAGGCCACAACTTAAACCAGTCAACAAGGTCAGAACTTAGCCCAGCCAGCCACGTCGGGCCTTGCCAAGTCTGCCGGGCTAGTTCTCAAAGCAGTCAGCCAGGCTGGACCTCAGCCTACCCAGCCAGAACAAATACAGTAGGAGCAGAATGACAGATGGCTATCTTGACTCCTGTGCCAGACTTGGGGTGACAAATTGTTCTCCAGTAGGGATGAGCTGGATTCTGCCCGAATCCTGATCGCTCGAATTAGGAAGAAAGTTGTTAGTGCCTGCTTAATCAGCTGTGACCGAGGCGCTCACCACCTTGCAGCTGCACGGACACAAAGCTGAATGTTTGAACTGAGAAGTCACCATACGCCAAGGATCTGCAGAACAGGTCCGAAGCTTTATTCAGCAATCATATTATAGTTACAAAAGTGTTGCTTGGAGCCTCGTAAGACCCCTTCCTCAGGCATGTAACGTCACACGAGGAAGGGGTCCTGTGAGGCTCTGAAACATTGCTTTTGTAACTATGATGTGATCGTTGAATAAAGCTTTGGACCTGTTCTGGAGATCCTTGGTGTGCTGTTGGTATACTTCTCACTTTGTATGTCTTCAATTTACAGTCCGTGGTTGCTGCAGCACCCCCTTACATTCACAGCCATGTCACATGCCTGATGAAGTGGTCCTGTGACGTTACATGCCTGATGAAGGCATCCTGAGAGGCCCCAAAACGCTCCCAGTTACATCTGCAGCTACTCTCAGGAATGTGTGTGTTGGGAATATTGTGCTTGGACTACTGGTGATGTTTGGTCTCTTCTATGTTGTTAACCTCTTTAGGCCCATTGCCTCCTGGGAGACGGTCATTCGGGTCATCTGACTTCTGTGATTGGCTGTCACAGCAGTCACATGATCAGAAAGCTCCCGATCGCAAGCATGCATCTGGAGCTTACCGATCCCTGCGCTCTCAGCACAGTAAGTTGTAAACACAGGGCCGCATATATGCTGCTGCTCAGTGTCAAGGCCCACCCGCCAAGAGGCCAGGTATATGCATAAGGCCGGTGCCAAGGGTTTAAGCTAGATCTCCACTTCTCCAGGGTTGCCTACCCCTTCTTTAAACAATTCATATATGCTCCAGGTCACCAGCTGGTACCCAACCCCAGTGCAGAACACTCAACTACCTACAGACACCAGTTTGAAGTAACTAAAACCATAACTGGTGCTAATATCCCTTCCTCGATGTTCAAACTAATTATGCATATTGTTATCAGAGGCAGGGAAAAGAGCATTGATTCACAATGATAAATCCAGTGCAGTGACAGCTCTTTCCATCTCGTTACTTCTCATCATATTAATTCAAATCTGAGTCAAGCCAGAAGATGACACAATCTGAATAGGGATTCATTTACATAAATCTCATCAGCGCAGGTTTAATAAGCTAAAATATGAGAAAATATTACCCTTACACAAAAATACTAGAACTAACTCCCGATGTAAAAGTCAAACTGACAAAAATGTCCATCCAGGTAGGGTCACCAACATCATAATGTATGCACTTCCAGACAACGGGGCCTAAAAAACCGAATGGACAATTTAAAGTTTAACTCCAGATTTGATGAGGAAAAAAACACTACTCTCTTTACATAAAGTAAAAATTGCAAAAATTGTTATATTTTATTTACAGATTTGCATCTTTCTGTCTTTGAAGGGCCCATTCACATTATTGCAATGGTGCAGCAATGCTCGTTACATGTGTTGGTACGATACAGTGCCATTTATCCTCAATGCTTAAAACATGGTTCATGCACCAATTCTGTTACCCCAATGCACTTTGCCAATGAACGTATTTTGTGGGGCAGCATGCGGCAATGCTTTAACGCAGAGGCGTAACAAGAACCTTCAGGGCCCTGGTGCAAGAAATTATGAAGGGCCCCCTGACTCCTGGCCAGGGCCCTTCCCTCTTTCCACTGATTCTGGGGCCCTTTACTCCTGTCGCAGGGGCCCTTTACTCCTGTCGCAGGGGCCCTTTACTCCTGTCGCAGGTCCCTTTATTACGGTACCGCAGCAGGGCTGATAGTTCCGTCAGTGGTGTCAGTAATTTTTAATTTTTATTTTAATTTTATTTTTTACCATTTCATTTTATCTCTTTTACAATTTTTTACACTTTTTTTAGGAGCTCTGTTCGTGGGCTTTGATGAGATATCAGGGGTCTAAACAAACCTCAGCTCTCAATTTCCATCTGTGTAGCCTCAGCTGCACAGAATGAATGGACAGGAATAGCTGTGTACCAAGCCTCCCATTCATTCAAAAAACGGAAGTATAGTAAAAAAAAGTTTACTATGCTTCAGTTGAATGAACCAATTGGTACCAATCACTGACTCTGTCCATTCAGAAAAGGAAGGAGCCAGTAAATTACAAATTTACCTACCCGTTCCCATCTCTCCATCATGACACATCTTCTACAGTAGCTGGCAGGAGAGAGGAGGAAAGACAGCAGCTCTGTGGAAGGGGGGGGGGGGACCAGGGAAGCACCCAGGGACCCTGAGAACAGCAGAAGACAAGTAAACTGAAGAGAGAAAAATTAGGAGATTGATTCCTCTAAATGCCGCCCCGCCATCCCTCCTATTCAGGTGTACAAGGGAGGCACACGGGCCCCCTGGACCATGGGGCCCGGTT
>BLSH010050352.1:398406-413406 GCA_018402905.1 Glandirana rugosa
TCCACGGATGGTCAAGCTTTCTGACGATCCTTCCACGGACAGGTTTTTTTAAGACCCATCCACGGACAGGTTTTATTGAGGATACATCCGTGGTCAGGATTTTTGAGGATCCATCCACGGAGAGACGTTTTACGGATCCATCCACGGACAAGTTTTGGTGACGAACTATCCGTGAACAGGTTTTTTGTGGATCCATCTGCGGTCAGGATTTTGAAGGATTCATCCACAGACAGGTTTTTTTTAGATCCATCTACGACTTGACGTCTTTAATATCCATCCTAGGAGTTTTTAGGACTGGTGCCTACATAGGAGTTATTTTGGACAGGCACCTACCCAGAATTTTTTTGGACAGGCACCTTCCTAGCAGTCTTTCGAACTGGTAGGCACCTATCTAGGAGTTTTGCAGAAGGCACCTACCTAGGTGTTTTTGGGACAGGAGACTACCTAGGAGTTCTATGGAGAGGCACTTACCTAGCAGTTTTTTGGGCAGGCACCTACCTAGGAGTTTTAGAACTGGTATCTACATAGGAGTTTTTTTGGACAGGCTCCTACCTAGCAGTTTTTGGGACAGGGGCCTAGCTAGAAATTTTTTGGGACAGGGGCCTACCTAGGAGTTTTTCAGAAGGGCACTAACCAAGGAGTGTTTCAGACAGGAACCCACCTAGGAGTTTTTCAGACAGGCGCCTACCTAGGATTGTTTTGGGCAGTCACCTATGTAGGATATTTTAGGACAGGGGCCTATGTAGGAGTTTTTCAGGCAGACGCCTACCTAGGAGTTTTTTGGACAGGCACCTACCTAGGAGTTTTTTGGACTGGCACCTACCTAGCAGTTTTTATAAACAGGCACCTACCTATGATTTCTGCAGTTCAGCATCTACCTTGATTTTTTTGGACAGACACCTACTTAGGAGGTTTTAGGACTGGCGTCTACCTAGGTGTTTTTTGGACAAGTGCCTACCAAGTATTGGTTTTGAACAGGCGCCTACCTAGGCATTTTGCAGAGAGGCACCTACCTAGGAGTTTTTAGGACTGGTGCCTACATAGGAGTTATTTTGGACAGGCACCTATCCAGGATTTTTTCAGACAGGCACCTTCCTAGCAGTCTTTCCAACTGGTAGGCACCTATCTAGGAGTTTTGCAGAAGGCACCTACCTAGGTGTTTTTGGGACAGGAGACTACCTAGGAGTTTTATAGAGAGGCACTTACCTAGCAGTTTTTTGGACAGGCCCCTACCTGGGAGTTTTAGGATTGGTGTCTACACAGAAGTTTTTTGGACAGGCTCTTACCTATCAGTTTTTGGAACAGGTGTCTAGCTAGAAATTTTTGGGACAGCTGCCTACTTAGGAGTATTTTGGGCAGGAGCCCACCTAGCAGCTTTTTGGACAGCCACCCACCTAGGTGTTTTTCAGATAGGTGCCTACCTAGGAGTTTTTCAGAGGGGCACCTACCAAGGAGTCTTTCAGACAGGAACCCAACTAGCAGTTTTTAAGACAGGTACCGCTAATTACCTAGGAGTTTTTCAGGCAGGTGTCTACCTAGGAGTTTTTTGGACAGGCTCCCACCTAGGAGTTTTTAGGACTGGTGCCTACCTATGATTTTTTTGCATAAGCACCTACCTAGGAGTTTTTTGGACTGGCACCTACCTAGCAGTTTTTATAAACAAGCACCTACCTATGATTTCTGCAGTTCAGCATCTACCTAGATTTTTTTTGGACAGACACCTACGTAGGAGGTTTTAGGACTGGCGTCTACCTAGGTGTTTTTTTTGACAATTGCCTACCAAGCAGTGGATTTGAACAGGCACCTACCTAGCAGTGGTTTTGAACAGGCACCTACCTAGGCATTTTACAGAGAGGCACCTACCTAGGAGTTTTTAGCACTGGTGCCTACATAGGAGTTATTTTGGACAGGCACCCACCCAGGATTTTTTCAGACAGGCACCTTCCTAGCAGTCTTTCAAACAGGTAGGCACCTATCTAGGAGTTTTGCAGAAGGCACCTACCTAGGTGTTTTTGGGACAGGAGACTACCTAGGATTATTATGGAGAGGCACTTACCTAGCAGTTTTTTGGACAGGCCCCTATCTGGGAGTTTTAGGACTGGTGCCTACATAGAAGTTTTTTGGACAGGCTCCTACCTAGCAGTTTTTGGAACAGGTGCCTAGCTAGAAATGTTTGGGACAGCTGCCTACTTAGGAGTATTTTGGACAGGGTCCTACCTAGCAGCTTTTCGTACAGCCACCCACCTAGGTGTTTTTCAGGTAGGTGCCTACATAGGAGTTTTTCAGAGGGGCACCTACCAAGGAGTGTTTCAGACAGGAACCCACCTAGCAGTTTTTTTAGACAGGTACCGCTAATTACCTAGGAGTTTTTCAGGCAGGCGCCTACCTAGGAGTTTTTGTGGACAGGCACCTACCTAGGAGTTTTTAGGACTGGTGCCTACCCAGGATTTTTTTTGGATAAGCACCTACCTAGGAGTTTTTTAGACTGGCACCTACCTAGCAGTTTTTATAAACAGGCACCTACCTAGGAGTTCTGCAGTTGAGCACCTACCTTGGAGTTTTATGGAGAGGCACCTACCTAGCAGTTTTTGGACAGGCACCTACATAGGAGTTTTCAGGACTGGCGCCTACCTAGGAGTTTTTCGGACAAGCACCTACCTGAGAGTTTTTGGACTGGCACCTACCTAGCAGTGTTTTTTAAAAGGCACCTACCTAGGAGTTTTGCAGACGGGCACCTACTTAGGAGTTTTTTGGACTGGTGCCTACACAGTAGCTTTTTGGACAGGCACCTACCCAGGATATTTTCGGACAGGCACCTACATAGGAGTTTTTTGAACGGGCACCTATCTAGTGTCCTTTTGGACAGGAGCCTACCTAGCAGTCTTTCAAACAGGCACCAATCAAGGAGTTTTGCAGAAGGCACCTACCTAGGAGTCTTATGGAGCGCCACCTACTTGGCACTTTTTGGACAGACACTTATATCGGAGTTTTTAGGACTGGGCCTACCTAGGAGTTTTTCAGACAAGCACCTACCTGGGAGTTTTTGGACTGGCACCTACCTAGCAGTGTTTTTGAACAGGCACCTACCTAGCAGTGTTTTTGAACAAGCACCTATCTAGCAGTGTTTTTGAACAGGCACCTACCTAGGTGTTTTGCAGACAGGCACCTACCTGGGAGTTTTTAGGACTGGTGCCTACATAGGAGCTATTTTGGACAGGCACCTACCCAGGATTTTTTCGGACAGGCACCTTCCTAGCAGTCTTTCGAACAGGCAGGCACCAATCAAGGAGTTTTGCAGAAGGCACCTACCTAGGGGTTTTATGGAGCGCCACCTACTTGGCACTTTTTGGACAGACACTTATATAGGAGTTTTTAGGACTGGTGCCTACATAATTTTATAGACAGGTTCCTATTTAAGAGTTTTAGAACTGGTGCCTACCTAGGAGTTTTTCAAACAAGCACCTACCTGGGAGTTTTTGGACTGGCACCTACCTAGCAGTGTTTTTGAACAGGCACCTACCTAGGTGTTTTGCAGACAGGCACCTACCTGGGAGTTTTTAGGACTGGTGCCTACATAGGATTTTTTCGGACAGGCACCTTCCTAGCAGTCTTTCCAACAGGCAGGCACCTATCTAGGAGTTTTGCAGGAGGCACCTACCTTGGGGTTTTTGGGATAGGAGACTACCTATACTGGTGTCTACATAGGAGTTTTTTGGACCGGCTCCTACCTAGCAGTTTTTGGGACAGGTGCCTAGTTAGAAATTTTTGGGACAGCTGCCTACTTTAGAGTTTTTCAAAAGGGCACCTACCAAGGAGTGTTTCGGACAGGAACCTACCTAGCAGTTTTTTTTAGACAGGCACCACCAATTACCTAGTTTTTCAGACAGATGCCTACCTAGGATTTTTGGGCACGCGCTTATGTAAGAGTTTTTCAGGAAGGTACCTACCTAGCAGTTTTTTACATAAGCACCTAAGTAGCAATTTTTCAAACAGGTGTTTACCTAAGAGTTTATGGGCGCCTTCCTAGGAGATTTTCAGACAGGAGCCTCCCTAGTAGTTTTTTTTGGACAGGCACCTACCTGGCAGTTTTTTGAACAGGCTTCGTAAAGGCGGCACATGGCGACAGGCATAACATTGAACAGACACTCCGCCTTCTTAAAAACCTGAGCATCTGGGGATGCTGGAATGTAAAGTAAGCTGCAACATTGTATTTTTTTGTTTTAGATACACTTCAAAGTAAAGAGTAGGGAAGGGTTTACACAACTATTGGCTAACCTGAACCTGAACAAAATGAGGGACAAATGAGGAGGAAAAAGGGACTGAGGGACTTTTTTTCGGAATGAGGGACAGTCCCTCAAAATCCGGGACAGTTTGGGGCTGTGCCACCCATCCAGACTGATATTAACCATCAAGGCATTTTGATATTTGCATAACTCCTCCCAAGAGCTACCCCTCTGCATTCATCTATACTGAGGGATCTGTAGAGGAGCACTGAGGCCGGGTGCTGTGATGTTTTCAGGAAGCTCTGTACAGCACCCTGCCGGCCCCTCCCACCAGCCATGATCTGCTTTTTTTGCATAGAGAAGTACAGAGACCCGGTGATGACATCACTGGGTCTAAAATAAGGTATGTAATAAAGATGAAAAGGGTCTATTTTGATTTTTTTTTTAAATCAGTTTGATAAAGCAGGGAATGAGCCAGGGAAGGCAAAATATGCGCAGATTATCAGCTTTTCATTTCAGCAGCTCAGCTCAGTCCTCTGCCCCTCCCTTATAATCTTCTAATATAGTTAATTGGCAGGTCCACTGGGAAGAGGAGAGAACAGAGTGCTGGCACCTGATATGAACAATCTCACTCCTTTTCCTGTGAATTGTGAGGGTTGAATTGCTCCATAATGCCTGCAGTTACAGAGGTCAGTGAGGGCTTTAAAAGCAGATTTTCTGTTTGTTAAAGTGATACTAAAGTCCATTTTTTTTAAGTTTCAAAATAACAAACATGTCATACTTACCTGCTCTGTTGGAGTGGTTTTGCACAGAGCAGCCCCCATCCTCCTCTTCTCGGGTTTGTCGGTGGTGTTCCTGGCCAGGGCTGGACTGAGAATAAAAACCAGCCATGGAAAAAATTTCATACCAGCCCTATAGCATTGTTATACCACCCCAACATCATAACGTCATTATTTTCTTGTTCTTGAAAGGGAAAACCATGCAAGTTTCTCCATCCCAATGGATGACCTAAGGCCCGCCGCAGCAGCAACTTTACCACACACACACACTGTGCAATCTTACTCAGAAGACCATGTGCTCTGCCGATTTTTCTAAAGGATACAACCAATGTACTACCACTTTCTTTCCCCTGAAGAAGAAGAACAACGCATGACCTCGAAACGCGTTGGCTAGCACTCAGTACAATTGTGCATGAGTGTGTTGCTTCAAGTGGTTTGGTTCAGATATGTACTGTGCACACCTATTAACAATACTTTTTTATGTGCATCAATGGGATTTTGTACCTCCCTATATTAAATTGCTACAAAATAAATATGAGATTCTTTTAATTAATCGTCTGATCTTTTTCTGTGGAATCTATGCCCTATAAATTCCCACTAAGGGGTTTTTTGTGTCAGTAATGCATTTTAAAGCACATTTGATGAGTGTATTATATATAGAGAAGACAGATATGAAAGTGCATAGGGCTTAATATATAAAAGCGAATTCCAGTTAAAAATGGTAAAAGAGGTCAATCATCAACTTGGGGAGGGGGAGACTCTGGTGACCACAGACCACCTTCCGTGAAAAGAGCCTCACTGTGCCCATCAAATGTTGCCTCACTGTGCTCATCAATGCAGCCTCACTGTGCCCATCAATACAGGCTCATGGTGCCCATCAAATGCAGCCTCACTGTGCCCATCAATGCAGCCTCACTGTGCCTATGAATGCAGCCTCCTGGTGCCCATCATTGCAGCCTTACTGTGCCCATCAAATGCAGCTTTATGGTGCCCATGAATGCTGCCTCACTGTGCCCATGAATGCAGCCTCGCTGTGCCCATGAATGCAGCCTCACTGTGCCCATCATTGCAGCCTTACTGAACCCATCAAATGCAGCTTTATGGTGCCCATGAATGCAGCCTCACTGTGCCCATGAATGCAGCCTCACTGTGCCCATCATTGTAACTCACTGTGCCCATGAATGCAGCCTCACTGCCCATCAATGCAGCCTCACTGTGCCCATCAATACAGCCTATCTGTGCCCATCAATACAGCCTCACTGTGTCCATGAATGCAGCCTCAGTGTGCCCATGAATGCAGCCTCACTGTGTCCATCAATGCAGTCTCACTGTGCCCATGAATGCAGCCTCACTGTGCCCATCAATGCACTTTCACTGTGCCCATCAATGCAGCCTCACTGTGCCCATCACATGCAGCTTTACGGCGCCATGAATGCAGCCTCACTGTGCCCATCATTGTAGCCTCACTGTGCCCATCAAATGCATCTTTATGGTGCCCATCAATGCAGCCTCACTGTGCCCATCAAAGCAGCCTCACTGCCCATCAATGCAGCCTCACTGTGCCCATCAATGCAGCTTCACTGTGCCCATCAATACAGCCTCGCTGTGCCTAGCAATGCAGCCTCACTGTGCCCATTAATACAGCCTCACTGTGCCCATGAATGCAGCCTCAGTTCGCTCATGAATGCAGCCTCACTGCCCATCAATGCAGCCTCACTGTGTTCATGAATGCAGCCTCACTGTGCCCATCAATGCAGCCTCACTGTGCCCATCAAAGCAGCCTCACTGCCCATCAATGCAGCCTCACTATGCCAGTCAATGCAGCTTCACTGTGCCCATCAATACAGCCTCGCTGTGCCTAGCAATGCAGCCTCACTGTGCCCATTAATACAGCCTCACTGTGCCCATGAATGCAGCCTCAGTTCGCCCATGAATGCAGCCTCACTGCCCATCAATGCAGCCTCACTGTGCCCATTAATACAGCCTCACTGTGCCCATGAATGCAGCCTCAGTTCGCCCATGAATGCAGCCTCACTGCCCATCAATGCAGCCTCACTGTGTTCATGAATGCAGCCTCACTGTGTCCATCATTGCAGCCTCACTGTGCCCATGAATGCAACTTTACGGCACCCATGAATGCTGCCTCACTGTGTCCATGAATGCAGTCTCACTGTGCCCATGAATGCAGCCTCACTGCCCATGAATGCAGCCTCACTGTGTCCATCAATACAGCCTATCTGTGCCCACCAATACAGCCTCACTGTGTCCATAAAGGCAGCATCATTGTGCCCATGAATGCAGCCTCACTGTGCCCATCAATGCAGCCTCACTGTGCCCATCAATGCAGCCTCATTGTGCCCATCAATACAGCCTCACTGTGCCCATGAATGCAGTCTCACTGTGCTCATCAATGCTGCCTCATTGTGCCCATGAATGCAGCCTCCCTGCCCATGAATGCAGCCTCACTGTGCCCATCAATTCAGCCTCATTGTGCCCATCAACACAGCCTCACTGTGCCCATGAATGCAGCCTCGCTGTGCCCATGAATGCAGCCTCTCTGTGCCTATGAATGCAGCCTCACTGTCCATCAATGCAGCCGCAGCCCATTATTGCAGCCTCACTGTGTCCATCAAATTCAGCTTTACTGTACCCATGAATGCAGCATCACTGCCCATGAATTCAGCCTCACTGTGCCCTTGAATGCAGCCTCACTGTGTCTATCAATGTAGCCTCAAGGTGCCCATGAATGCAGCCTCACTGCCTATCAATGTAGCCTCAGCCCATAAATGCAGCCTTACAGTGCCCATCAATGCAGCCTCCCTGTGCCCATCAATGCAGCCTCACTGTGCCCATAAATGCAGCCTCACTGTGCCCATGAACGCAGCCTCACTGTGCCCATGAACGCAGCCTCACTGTGCCCATGAATGAAACTTCACTGCTCATCAATGCAGCCTCACTGTGCCCATGAATGAAACCTCACTGCCCATCAATACAGCCTCACTGTGCCCATCAATACAGCCTCACTGTGCCCATCAATACAGCCTCGCTGTGCCCATGAATGCAGCTTCACTGTGCCCATGAATGCAGCCTCACTATGCCAATGAATGCAGCCTCACTGCCCATCAATGCAGCCTGGAGATGCCCATGAATGCAGCCTCAATGTGCCCTTGAATGCAGCCTCACTGCCCATGACTGCAGCCTCAGCCCATCATTGCAACTTTAGCCTATCAATGTAGCCTCAAGGTGCCCATGAATGCAGCCTGGCTGTGCCCATGAATGCAGCCTCACTGCCCATCAATGTAGCCTCAAGGTGCCCATCAATACAGACTCACCATTGCCTGGATCACACACACAGTGGGCATGCTCCGCTGTGTGTCACGGAGCTGGGTCTGTGTTCGGCGCTGTAACAAGGTCCCGCCTCCTAGACCGACTCGTGTGATAGGCGAAACACTGATTCAAACAGTGTTCCATCTAGACTATCACACGAGTCAAGGCGGAACCTTGTTACAGCGCCGCCGAACACAGACCCTGTTCCATGCCACGCAGCGGGAGATGCGCGCTGTGTGTGTGACACACATAGGGTTGCCACCTCATCCCTTTAAACCCGAACACATATGGATTACACAGGTTCTGAGGCTAATTTAATGCAGATAAGACACCAAGTGAGTTTAATTACCACCCTAATCAGCCACAAAACCTGTGTTATTCATATGTGTTCGGGTTTAAAGGGATGAGGTGGCCACCCTAGACACACAAGAGGAGGAGGAGAGAGGGAGGGAGGGGGCAGTCATTGGCAGTGAAGGGGTTAAATTGCAGGGGGCAGTGAAGGGGTTAAATGTATTCCCTGGCTGTGTTCTAACTGTGGGGCGGTGGGGTTGGCAGGGACATGACAGATCTAACTGATCCCAGTGACAGGGATCAGTAGATCACCCATGCCCCCCCTCACAGAACGGGGAACCGCAGTGTTTACTTCGGCGGTTCCCCGTTCCTCCTCTCTGTAAGGAGATTGTGGGTCTCCAGCGGACATTGGGTCCGCCGGACCCGGTGGGCACGCTCACGTGGCATTCGGCGGCGGCGTGCACGCGCCGCCAACGCCGACGGGAGCGCGCCCAGCACAAGCTGAATGGGAGAACCTCTATTGACGGCCTCCCGGCATTTTAGGGCCGCGCTGTAGCCGTCATTCGGCTATGGTGCGGTCGGGAAGTGGTTAATGCATGTCAGTACGAGAGACACAACACCCAACATCCAACTTGGTCCAAAGTTGGACGTTTGGTCGTACGACCGTTGCACCGTTGTGTATGAGGCTTAAGGTGCCATTAACACCTATGCAGTTTGCTTTTGAGCGTTTCTGCAGTGCTTTTTGCTATGCTTTTTGTCTCGATTTGCATTTTGCGTTTTTATACTTTTTTTTGGCAAATTTGTTGTTGGGCAGATTAAAAAAATGAAAAATCACAGCAAAAACGTGGTAAAAAACGCACTACATGCTTTTATCCAGCTTCTCCATTGAAGTCTATTGAACTAAAAATACAAAAAATGCACCATTTTGCATTGACCCTTTCCAAAAACGCAGAGGCACAAAAATGCATTGGTGTGAAGGTGTTCCATAGGAACCCACGTTAAAAAAATTTCCGGCGTTTCTGCAAAAAGCATGGAAAAACACATTGGTGTGAATGGAGCCTAAGGCCCATTGGAAGGTTTTATTTTTTTTTTTTGGCCCCACGTGCCTCTTAAGCTTTCATTTGGTTCTATGTGGTTTCTTTTACTTTTCTTCTGGACTCTTTGCTATTCCCCAAAACTTCACAGGGAGCGGATTCTTTTCGAATGACAGTATTGGGGTTACTTGCAGCCGCATGGGATGAATTCTTCTGTAATCCGGCTTGGAAACGGCTCTCATTCAAACCAGCAGAGCCTGGAAAAATCACTGATATCAGCTGCCAAAATAATCTTATTAAACGGAATCCGGCTCCATGTTTTTGTATTTTTTTTTTTGTTTTCCCATTGTGTATAAATATACTGTAAAAAAAAAAAAAAATATATATATATATATATATATATATAATTATTATTATTATTGCTAATAATAATAATAGTTAGGCCTCATACACACGGGCGTTTTATAATAAATAAGCAAAACGCCAGGTCCGACGTTTTTTAAAAAATCAGCGTTTTTTGCGGCGTTTTGCATCGGCGTTAGTGAGCGTCGGCGTCAATAGGCGTTTTTTAAAAAAAAATCAGTCCTCTGCTATTTTTCAACCTAAAAACGCCGGCGTCAAAAAACGCTTGTTAACGCCGGTACGGCGTTAGCAAGCGTTAGTGAGCGTTTTGCCAATTGGCGTCAAAAAACGCCAAAACGCTACAGCTACAGAACGCGATGGTCCCGCGTTCTAAAAACAGCTCACTAACGCCGACGCCCTCTACTGCTCACTAACGCCGGCGTTTTTAGAAGGCCATTGAATAACATGGAGAGCTGCAAAAAACGCCTACAAACGCCGGCGTGCAAAACGTCCGTGTGTATGAGGCCTTAATATGATAAACAAAAATACACTTCTCGGTCACTTTATTAGGTTCTCCTGTTCAATTGCTTGGTAACACAAATTGCTAATCAGCCAATCACATGGCAGCAACTCAATGCATTTAGGCATCTAGATGTGGTAAAGACGACTTACTGAAGTTCAAACCGAGCACCAGAATGGGGAAGAAAGGGGATTTAAGTGGCTTTGAACCTGGCATGGTTGTTGGTGCCAGATGGGCTGGTCTGAGTATTTCTGGGATCTTCACACACAACCATTTCTCGGGTTTAGAGAGAATGGTCTGAAAAAGAGAAAATATCCAGTGAGCGGCAGTTGTGTGGAGGAAAATGCCTTGTTGAGGTGAATGGGCAGACTGGTTTCAAATGATAGAAAGGCAACAGTAACTCAAATAACCACTCATTACACCCAAGGTATGCAGAATACCATCTCTGACCGCACAACACATCCAACATTGAAGCAGATGGGCTACAGCAACAGAAGACCACACCGGGTGCCACTCCAGTCAACTAAGAATAGGAAACAGAGGCTACAGTTGGCACAGGATCACCAACATCGGACAATAGAAAATTGGAAAAACATTGCCTGGTCTGATGAGTCTCGATTTCAGCTGCGACATTCAGATGGTGGGGTCAGAATTTGGCGCATGGATCCATCCTGCCTTGTATCACCGGTTCAGGCTGGTGGTGTAATTGTGGGGGGGGGGGGGATATTTTCTTGGCACATGTTGGGCCCCTTAGTACCAACTGAGCATCGTTTAAACTCCACGGCCTACCTGAGTATTGTTGCTGACCATGTCCATCCCTTTAGGACCACAGTGTCCCCATCTTCTGATCAGTGGCGGCTGGTGAAATTTTAGGATGGGAGGCTGCCAGCCTGAAGCTTATGCATGCATTTGCAAATATATGTAACCAAAACCCTGTTTTTAACGCATACTGTTAGCCAGGTTAATTAGGTCGGTCGCAAGCTGGTCGGTAAGTTGAGCTTGGAAACTCTTTGGGTTTCTTTGACATGCCTCTGCCCTTCCATTACTTCTTGCTGTAAAGGCCAGTTATAGGTGGGGGCATGTGACATTTGTTTGTGAGGGGATCGCCAGACCCTGCCCTTCCTTTTTGACCCCTCCCACTTCTAATAAGCCCCACCCTTTATAGATTCCACCCATTGTGTCAGGAGCATACAGCCCAGCATCGCCAGATAGGGTATACAGCATCATCAGATAGGGTATAAAGCATCGCCAGATAGGGTATAAAGCATCGACAGATAGGGTATAAAACATCGCCAGATAGGGTATATACAGAATCGCCAGATAGGTGTCTATACAGCATCACCAGATAGGGGAATACAGCATCGCCAGATAGGGGTTTATACAGCATCCACCGGGTAGGGGTATATACAGCACCACCAGTTAGGGGTATATACAGCATCCATCAGATAAGGGTATACAGCATCGCCAGATAGGGTATAAAGCATCGCCAGATAGGGTATATACAGCATCGCCAGATAGGGGTCTATACAGCATCACTAGATAGGGGAATACAGCATCGCCAGATAGGGGTTTATACAGCAACCACCAGGTAGGGGTATATACAGCACCACCAGTTAGGCAGTATATACAGCATCCACCAGATAAGGGTATACACAGCATCACCAGATAGGGTTATATACAGCATCCACCAGACAGGGGTATACAGCATCACCAGATAGGGGTATATACAGCATCACCAGTTAAGGGTATATACAGCATCCACCAGATAAGGGTATATACAGCACCACCAGTTAGGCAGTATATACAGCATCCACCAGATAAGGGTATATACAGCATCACCAGATAGGGGTATGTACAGCATCCCCCCCAGGCCAGTCAGGACATCAAAGTCCCACACTTACCCCATCTAGGAAGCGGGCAGCAGTGTCCGGTGAGCGGAATGGTGCTGTGCTTCAGCATCTTCCTCCTCCTTCTCCTCCGAGAAAGGCTCCCAATAGGATCAACTGTGTTCTCAGCCATTCGGGAAACTGGCAACATACCTGTGCTTCCTGATTGGCGGGGAGGCCATTCAGTGTTAGAAAAGCAAATATTCATTTGTTTTTGTAAGACACGTGAGTGGGATTGCGAGCGAAATACTCTGCTCCACTAGCCATTCAATTTTGAAGCCTATTAGAGCCTATGGCTCTAATCAGGTGCTTCAAAGAACCCCCCCGCCGCTGTAATTCCTGCGTCCGGCGTCCTGAAGGGGCCAGACGCATGAATTAGGGGGTGGCCATGGCAGCCATGGATAGATTCATGCTATGCATGAATCTATCCATTTAGCATAGAGGGGGTGGAGGGGTTAGAGGGGATGGCTCCCGTGCGCCCTTAATCGATGTGCAGCCCCTGCTTCTGATGGCTCCTTCCAGCAGGATAATGCACCATGTCACAAAGCTCCAACCATCTCACCACTGGACAATGAGGTCACTGCACTCCACACTCCCAACATCTCATCCAATAGAGCACCTTTGGGATGTGGTGGAACAGGAGATCAGCATCATGGAAGTGCAGCCGACAAATCTGCAGCAACTGCGTGATGCCATCGTGTCACTATGGACCAAAACCTCTGAGGAACGTTTACAGCACCTTGTTGAATCTATGCCATGAAGAATGAAGGCAGTTCTGAAGGCAAGAGGGGGTCCAAACCGGTACTAGCAAGGTGTACCTAATAAAGTGGCCGGTGTGTATATATATATATATATATATATATATATATATATATATATACACACACACACATATACTTTTAATAATAAATATAATGTAATAAATATAATTAATATAATTATGATAAAAATAATATATATGTAGCACCCTCTGTCCTACTAGTGCCAATATAGACAAGTTTAAGCTTATGACTCATGGTAAACTATGTGAGTCAGAAATTGGGTCGGGCTACTGCAGGTCAGGCTGGGTGGCTCTACAGGGACAGGTGTCTGGTACCTCCCCCTGGATATAGAAGCTGGTAGAAGCTTCTGGAAGTTAGTGGGTGAAGGTCAGGAGGTCCTAATCTGCATACTTGAGGGAACTTGGCCAATCCCCAGGCAGAATGTCCTAGCGGGGTGGTTAGATCAGCCTTTAAATATGGAAAGCAGGGAGGTCGGGTGGCAGATGGAGTGCTGAAGAATCTGTCAGTGGTCTAGGAGGGAACCCCTGGGTCTGGGGGGGCTCTACCTCCAGGCTGGGCTTGGTCTGCCTTGGGGAGACTGTATCAGCAGAACGGTTTGAGAAGGAATCTTGCCTAAGGAGCAACAGGGAGCAAGGAGGACAGAGTGAGTACATCAGCACACCCAGGGATGCACAAGGGGAGAGACTGCCACATGTAGCAAGCTTTCAGGAGGACAGCGCTGTGTTTATCCCTTACCCTGGGAGATCTTCAGAGGAGCCAGGTGGGCTGGCAGCTAAGCATGTGTTTATTCTGGGTCAGGGTGAGTGATCCAGGGAGGCTGGATGACTCATCTGGCAGCATCTCTGGTACCTTCCCCTACCTGCTGGAACCTTGGAGAAGTTTCCAGAAGAATGGGAGGGTGGTTAGGAGGAGCTGCCTGGAGTAGTGAGGAGGGCCCCAGCCAATCCCCAGCAAAAGAGCTGGCAAGGGGTAGGCCCCTCCTAAATACTCAGAGTCAGGCCAGCAGGGGCAGTGTGGAGTTTGGGTGGAAGCTGGAGATGGAGTGCTGAGGAGGCTATCAGAGGCTCTTGAGGGGAGCCCCCTACTCTGGGTGGGATGACCTTGGGCCTCGGAGTCGGGTGCTGGAGGGATCCTCTGAAAACACAAGGAGGTGTCCTGTCCAGAGGCACGGGAGCAAGTGAGGAGAGCAGGAGCCAGTGAGCAGATCTGGGAGATCTCCAGGGAGAAGACAGACATGTGGCTGGTGAGTGTGTCAGTCTGGGAGGACTGTGGGAAGTAGCCAGGAAAGGGGCAGCCTCAGCCAGGTGGGCTTGCGGTGCCTTAAGAGGTGGTGGTGGGATTAGTAGACACAGAACACTGTACTTTCTCTACACACCAAAGGGGCCCGCAGTCCCTGCCTGTAAAAGGGCCTTTGCTCGATCTGTGCATTGCCAGATCCACCATACAGTGCTCCAGTCGGGTCTGAGTTGCTCTGAAAGTAAGTGATGTGCTGGAGGAAGAGTAAAGTGGCAAGCAAATTGGTGAGCAATTGATTGAGCGACGGAGGGGGGCAGGTTTGTTTACCCCCCCAAAAATTGAGCACCAGCCGCCACTGCTGTGCAGGGTGGGAGATCCCTATTCACCAGCGGCTCCTACCGGGGAGGCACTACATAAGGCTGTCATGAGTCCCTCACCTTCTCCCCTGGTATCCTTCCTCTTTTCCCCCCAGCGATGGCAGTAGGGCAATGATGTAGGGGCACCAGTTAGTGAAACAGTACAGCGAGCATAGGCTGCCATTATGATGCCAGGCGCGGGTCTGTGACAACCTAAGATCAGA
>BLSH010050352.1:418406-419947 GCA_018402905.1 Glandirana rugosa
ATACTTTCTTCCATCTATCCCTCCCTCCTTCCTTACTTCCATCCATCCATCCGTTCATCCATCTATCCATCCATCTATCCCTCCTTCTATCCATCCATCTATCCATCCATCCATCCCCCCTTCCTTCCTTCACCCATCCATCTATCCTTCTGTACGTTCTTCCTTCCATCCATCCATCTATCCCTCCTTCCATCCATCCATCATCCATCCATCCATCATCCATCTATCCCTCCTTCCATCCATCCATCCATCCATCCATCATCCATCCATCATCCATCTATCCCTCCTTCCTTCCATCCATCTATCCATCCCTCCTTCATTCCTTCCTTCATCCAAACATCCCTCTATATGTTCTTCCATCTATCCGTCCATCCATTCATCCCTCCTTCCTTCATCCATCCATCCATCCATCCATCCATCCATCCATCCACCCATCCATCTATCCCTCAATACATTCTTCCACCCATCCATCCATCCATCCTTCATCCAACCATCCATCCCTCCTTCCTTCCTTTATCCACCCATCTATCCCTCTATACGTTCTTCCATCCATCCATCCATCCATCCGTCCATCTATTCTTCTATACTTTCTTCCATCCATCCATACATCCATCTCTCCTTCCATCCATCCATCCATCCTTCATCCATCCATCCATCCCTCCTTCCTTCCTTTATCCACCCATCTATCCCTCTATACGTTCTTCCATCCATCCGTCCATCTATTCTTCTATACTTTCTTCCATCCATCCATCTATCCATCCATCCATCTCTCCTTCCATCCATCTCTCCTTCCTTCCATCCATTCATCCATCCATCATCTATCCCTCTCTCCTTCCTGGTAGCCCGACTGGCAGGCTGACAATGCTTCTGCTAATTGCTAAAATCAAGGACAGTGTTGTCAGCCCCATAAGGGAAGTGCACCTCCCGCCAGCTCCTGATCAATAACGGTGACCAGAGGCTGTGGGCAGTACAAGGGTACCTAGAGGCCAGGGTGAACATGCCAAACTGCGCTCAACCCCCCAAAAATGTATGAGATTAATATGTCAGCAAAAATCCCCCCACAAAAACCCCTGAGCACTAATCTGCATGCTTACCCCCCTAAGCATAAATTCGCCCTCCTACAAGTACAAATCCACCCCTTGCTTAAATTCCCCCTCTCAGCACAAATCTTTGCCCCCCCATACCCCAAATGCCCCCCCCCCCCCAAAAAAAATCACCCCTTCTAGCACAAATCCTCTACACCTAGTACCTAATACCTCCTAATACACCCCCCCCCATTCCAAATCTTCCCACCATCCCCAATCCCAACACCAAACCCCCTAAATCACCACTCTTAGCACCCCCCCCCAAATTTCTCCAACTAGAAATATATCTCTGCCAACCCCCCCCCTCCAAATTCCACCTTCCAACACAAATCCCCTCCCCCTAATCTCATTGCGGTGCCCCCCCCCAACTCACATGATACCACAGTGCCCACTCCTGCCCACCCCTTGTGCCAGGCCTGGCCGTGGGTGGCAGCTTGGACCCTGTGCTGGAAGTGC
>BLSH010050352.1:447480-459427 GCA_018402905.1 Glandirana rugosa
GGTGGGGGGGGGGGGGGCGAGCTGTTCTCCCAGAAGAAGAGAGAGAGGAAGAAGAGGAGAGCAGGGAACATCGCTGTAACAGCTTTCATTTGAATTGCCCTGTATTCCCACACTCGCCATCACACACAGTCCCGCCTCCTGGCCCAGCTACTTTGATAGACAGAACACCGGTCCAATGCCGGGATGTGTGACGTCTATCAACCCGGGCCAGGAGGCGGGGCTGCATGTGACGGTGAGTGCGGGGAACACTCAGCAATTCAAAATGGCTCTGTGATCTGGCCGGCTCTCCTCTTCCTCCCCTCTATTTTCCTCTGCACAGGTCATGCTGCATTGGTAGGCACAGGTGAGTTGCATTGATGGGCACAAGTCTTGCTGCAGTGATGGGCATAGGTCATGCTGCAGTGATGGGCACAGGTCATGCTGCATTGATGGGCACAGGTCATGCTGCAGTGATGGGCACAGGTCATGCTGCAGTGATGGGCACAGGTCATGCTGCATTGATGGGCACAGGTCATGCTGCATTGTTGGGCACAGGTCATGCTGCCTTGGTGGGCACAGGTCACGCTGCATTGGTGTGCACTGGTCATGCTGCATTGGTGGGCAAATGTCACGTTGCATTGACGGGCAAGGGTCATACTGCATTGGTGGGCACAGGTGAGGCTGCATTGATGGCACAGGGGAGGCTGCATTGATGGGCACCAGTGAGGCTGCATTGATGGGCACTGATAAAGTTGTTAATAATTATTTTTGTAACTTAATTCAATAAACATTTAAGTGTCATTTCGTGAGATAATTTATGAGGGCGTGTTTAGGGTTGGGATTAGGGGAGGGGCAGGGTAGGAGTTGGGTGGGGCAATTGGCACTGCCTCAGTACTCTTCTCAAGAGCCCTCAGCCCCCGGTCACACCAAATCCAACTTTGAAATTTCAAGGCCGCATGTCAGTGCGACTTCAGGTGCAACTTGGCTGACATTTGTGCGATTTCATGCAGAAATGTTTAGGGAAGTCGCACCTGAAACCGGCAAAAGTAGTGCAGGAACTACTTTTTTAAATCGGTGCAGCACCACAATGTCAGCGTCACACTGATTTGAACAGTTACATGCCAGCAATAGGGTGCGACTTGTCATGCAGTTTGGACCTGTCAAATCGCACAACAAGTAGCACCGATGCAAGAAGGGGGGAGGAGATATGCAAATATCAAAATGCATCAGTCTTGCGGAGTGGGTGTTCCTAGACAGACTGCGTTTGAATGCAGACCACCCTACTTAACGCCCACATGTGATGCTGAACCCTCATGATTGAAAGAACTGAAATCCAATGAATGAAAGGATCCAGGACAGTCAGGCTGAGGAGGAAAGTGCTAGATGGTGATGGATGTCCTCCCACCAGGAAACGAGGTGGGCTCTATCTGACATGCTAAAGCTTTTAATGTACATTGCTGAGAAGCTCAGCATCTCTAGATTCTGGCTGCTCAAGTTTTGATAAATTCCCAGATAAGAGGAAGAATAGAATCTACACTCCACTTATAAAGTTCAGAATAGGGTTTTATTTCCGTTCACCCAGAGAAGGTAACGCGTTTCAAGCAGGGGATAGCTGCCCAAGGTGCAGCACCCACGTGTGCGCCCCAGATCAATGATGGGCAGCCAGCGGACTGCAGCCTCCCTTCTACTGGGCCATGGCTTTCTGTCATTCTTCTCAATGACCACCAATGTAAGAAGTTTTCTTCCCACTGACCACCAAAGTAAGGGACATTCTTCTCAATGACCATCAATGTAAGGGGCATTCTTGACCATGACCACCAATGTAGGAAGCATTGTTCCCACTAATCATAAATGGACGGAGCATTTTTCTCATTGACCACCACTGTAAAGAGCTTTCTGACCACCAATGTAAAGATCATCCTTCTCAATGACCACCACTGCTGTCTGTAATCGTAGCATTCTGACCACCAATGTAAGAAGGGCATTCAATCATATGAACACCAATGTAAGGAGAATTCTTCCCAATGATTATCACTTTGACCACCAAGGTAAGGGCATTCCTTTCCTCTGACCACCATTGCTGTCTGTGGTGGTGGAATTCTGACCACCAATGTAATAGGGGAATTTGATCCCTAGGGCTCCTCAAGAGGTGGCTAGGGGTTCAGTGAACCGTAGCTGATTGGCCTCCCTTTCAATGGCACCTGCGTAAATCCAGGTCCAACCACACTTGGCACATCTTTTTAGTTGTCTGTAGTGGTGGCATTCTGACCACCAATGTAAGGAGGACATCCTTCCCAATGACCACCAATGTAAGGAGGACATCCTTCCCAATGACCACTAATGTAAGGGGAGCATCCTTCCCAATAACCACCAATGTAAGGGTCATTTTTGACCAGGGTCACCAATGTAAGGAGGATATCCTTCCCAATGACCACCCATGTAAGGGGAGTATCCTTCCCAATGGCCACCGATGTAAGGGTAATTTTTGACTAGGACCACCAATGTAGGAAGCATTGTTCCCACTGATCATAAATGCACAGAGCTTTCTTCCCACTGACCACCACTGTAAGGAGCATTCTGACCGCCAATGTAAGGATCATCCTTCCCGATAACCACCACTGCTGTCTGTAATCGTGGCATTCTGACCACCAATGTAAGAGGGGAATTCTATCCCAAGACCACCAACGTAAAGGGCATCCTTCCTGCGACCACCACTGTAAGAAGGGTGTTCTTCCTATTGACCACCAATGTAAGGATCATCCTTCCCACTGACCACCACTGCTGTCGGTGATGTTAACATTTTGACCACCAATGTAACAGGGGGATTCTATCCCAAGACCACCACTGTAAGGAGCATTCTTCCCAATGACCCCAAATGGATTCATTTTATCGGGAGACCTGCAGCTTAGTTCAAGGGTTCCCCTGGGGTAACAAGGTTAAGAAAGGCTACTCTAAAGCCTCGTACACACGGGACTACGATCATACGTACGATCGTCTCAAATCATATGTTGGATAATGTAACTTGCATACTGACTGCACTACACGATTGTACGACCGCAGAAAGAACGTTCAGGTGCATGTAATTAGCATCCGGCGTTCCTGACTACTGAGCATGCATGTTTTGCACAATACAACTTTGTTGTACCAACTGCTCTGTACACACGATACAACGGTCGGATGAGAGCTTGTTGGTACAACCAAGTTTTCTAGTCTGCTCATATAACTCCCATTGTACGATCGATTTTGCATACAACGATCGTTAGTAGGACCTGTTGTATACGATTGTCGTCCCGTGTGTACGAGGCTTAAGGGCTGACTATCTATGAAATTCCTGGAAAAATTGATTTGCCAATATAAAAACCATGACTACATAGAACATTTTAACCAATGCAGCACTCATCACCTTTACAAAAATATTTAGCAAACTGTATGTTGTCAACTTAAGCCTCGTACACACGGGACGACGATCGTACGTACGATCGTTGCAAATCATATGTTGGATAATGTAACTTGCATACTGACTGCACTACACGATCGTACGACCACAGAAAGAACGTTCAGGTGCATGTAATTAGCGTCCGGCCGTTCCTGACTTCTGAGCATGCGTGTTTTGCACAATACAACTTGTTGTACCAACTGCTCTGTACACACGATACAACGGTCGTATGAGCGCTTGTTGGTATGACCAAGTTTTCTAGTTTGCTCCTACAACTCCCTTGTACGACCGTCGTATGTTCGACTGTTCTAATCGCGCATACGAACGATCGATATCGCATACATTATGACCTGTTGTATACGATCGTCGTCCCGTGTGTACGAGGCTTTACGGCTTACATTTACTTTAACCACTTGCCGACCGTCAATCGGCAATTGACGGCGGCAAAGTGGCTCTGTAACGCGGATCGCCGTCATATGACGGCGGCCGCGTGATCGCGCCTAGTGAGCGTGCGCCGCCGGAGGCGTGCCCGCGCGCTCACTGTGTCCGGGGAGGGACACAGTGCTTCGATTGCCGCCGGCCACCCGCGATGCCCCCCCCCCCCCCGGAGCGATGGAGCGGAGGTCCGTGTATGTAAACACGGACCTCTGCTCTGTGAAGGGGGAAGGGCTGTGATCACAGCCTTCCTGTATACAAAGGATGTGATCACTTCCCTTCCCCTGCTAAGGCAGCCCCCATACAGTTAGAACACGCCCAGGGAACACAGTTAACCCTTAGAGCGCCCCCTCCAGGTTAACCCCTTCACTGCCAATGGCATTTACACAGTAATCAGTGCATTTTTATAGCACTGATCGCTGTATAAATGCCAATGGTCCCAAAAAAGTGTCAAAATGGTCCGACATGTCCGCTGAAATATCGCAACACCGCTAAAAATCGCAGATCGCCGCCATTACTAGTGAAAAATAAAAAAAAAATAAAAACCCCATAAATTAATTCTCATCATCCGTAAACGCGACCACTTTTGCGCAAACCAATCAATAAACGCCGATTGCGATTTTTTTTTTTATCGCAAATATGAGGAAGAATATAAATCGGCCAAAACGGTGAAAAAAAATGTTTTTTTATATTTTTTTTTGGATTTGTATTTTAGCAAAAAAGGAAGAAATTTGTTTTTTTTTTGCAAAATTGACGCTCTTCTTTTGTTTATAGCGGCGATCAGAAATGACGCAGAGGGGATCAAATACCACCAAAAGAAAGCTCTGTTTGTGGGAAAAAAAGGACGCAAATTTCGTTTGGGTACAACGTCGCACGACTGCGCAATTGTCAGTTAAAGCGATGCAGCGCCGAATCGCAAAAAGGGCTCCGGTCCTAAAGCTGGAAATCCTTCCGGTCCTTAAGTGGTTAAGTTTGGTTTTTCTAAAAAAACAAAAAAAGGAAATAAATGAAAAATAAAAAAATTAAGCAAATTAAAAAAAAAGGAAATGAATGAAAAATAAAAAAATTAAGCAAATAAAAAAAAAAAAAAAAAAAAACGCACCGATATTGCAAGTGTATTTTCCCTCCCCCATTCAGTAATTGGAACATTTTGGCCACGTTAATCGACGGGGATTTTTCACTCTGGGATGACAGCTTGTATGTGGTGAATAAAGCACAATCCGTGACGCGTTGGGGGAGGGGGGCATCTGCTGTAGGGATGTTGATGACAATCTCTGACACCTGTTCTGTCAATTAAACATGAGACTGCAAATCATCTGAAACAGACTTAGAATTCTCCCACCTTTTCGCCGCTGCTAATTGCCGGAGTTAATTGCCGTGTTTTTACAGGATACGTCGCCCGAACGCCAACGCGGTTCGAGGAAATCTCTTGTTAGTGGAGAATCAGGTTACTTATGTAATGCCAGGATGGGTGCACTTTTTAAAATCATTTCGGGCTGCACGTTTAGAACCCGGCAGGTATAATAAATATATTGATTAGTAAATAATATTATATATGTAGGTTTGAGAGCGTTTCGCAAGACCAGCAGTTTTTTTTTTTTTAATAAGTTTTGACTTGATATACAAATAGCGCCACGCCGCAACTGAGTATAAAAGAGAGGAGAGGCGCCTCTAAGTGTAGCAATTTAATGAAGGTGCAACTCACATGGTTGATGAGTAAAAGAGGCAAATCTAAGTATGCAGGCATTCTGGGTAAAGATGTCCACATAGACCGCCCTCCGCATCGCCATTAACGTCATCCCTTCCACGCTGCGCTCCACGACCGATTCAAGCCTCGCTTTCAGATCGCTCTACTGCAGGGTCGTCTTCCCGGTCACCATTGTAGACTGACAGCGGTGAGAGCCGGCGGTGCGGAGGACGGTCTATGTGGACAGCTTTACCCCGGATGCCTCCATACTTAGATTTGCCTCTTTTAATCATCAACCATGTGAGTTGCTAAATGTTGCACCTTCATTAAGACCCCTTTCACACCAAGGCGATTTTCAGGCGTTTTTGCTCTAAAATTAGCACATAAAAAGCGCACCAAAAACGCTCCCCATGCATCTCAATGGATGCTTACACACCGAGGCGTTGCGCTTGCTAGTAGGGTTGCCGCATCATCCCTTTAACCACTTCAGCCCCGGAAGGATTTCCCCCTTTAGGACCAGAGCCCTTTTTGCGATTCGGCACTGCGTCGCTTTAACTGAGAATTGCGCGGTCGTGCGACGTTGTACCCAAATGAAATTTGCGTCCTTTTTTCCCCACAAATAGAGCTTTCTTTTGGTGGTATTTGATCACCGCTGCGTCATTTCTGATCGCCGCTATAAACAAAAGAAGAGCGACAATTTTGCAAAAAAACCCACATTTCTTACTTTTTGCTAAAATACAAATCCAAAAAAATATATAAAAAAACATTTTTTTCATCGGTTTTGGGCGATTTATATTCTTCCTCATATTTGTGATAAAAAAAAATCGCAATCGGCGTTTATTGATTGGTTTGCGCAAAAGTGGTCGCTTTTACGGATGATGAGAATTCATTTCTGGGGTTTTTATTTTTTTTTTATTTTTTACTAGTAATGGCGGCGATCTGCGATTTTTAGCGGTACTGCGATATTGCGGCGGACATGTCGGACCATTTTGACACTTTTTTGGGACCATTGGCATTTATACAGCGATCAGTGCTATAAAAATGCACTGATTACTGTGTAAATGCCATTGGCAGTGAAGGGGTTAACCTTCAGGGGGCGCTCTAAGGGTTAACAGTGTTCCCTGGGCGTGTTCTAGCTGTATGGGGGCTGCCCTAGCAGGGGAAGGGAAGCGATCACAGCCTCCGTGTAGAGGAAGGCTGTGATCACAGTCATTCCCCCTCTCACAGAACGGAGGTCCGTGTTTACTTACACAGACCTCCGTTCTTTCACTCCGGGAGGGGCATCGCGGGTGGCCAGAGGAGATCGAATCCGCCGCACCCGCTCCCTGGCCCTCCCCGGACACAGTGAGCGCGCGGGCACACCTCTGGAGGCGCGCGCGCTCACTGGGCGTGATCTCGCAGCCGCCGTCATATGACGGCGATTTGCGCAGGAGCGCCACACTGTCGCCGTCAAATGCCGATCAGCGGTCGCCAGGCGGTTAAGGTGGTAATTAAACTCACTTGGTGCCTCATCTGCAATAAATTAGCCTCAGAACCTGAATAATTCATGTGTGTCCTGGATTAAAGGGATGATGTGGCAACCCTACTTGCTAGGCGTTGCTAAAAGTTCTGCAAGCAGCATCTTTTTTGTTTTGTGCGCTCAAAATAGCGCTTCAAAAACGCCCATGTCCATTGAAAATAATGGTTAAGCTGGTAAAACACTTGAAAAGCGCATGAAATGCGTACTGAGGCTGTGGAAAGGTCACATGATTGAAACAAAAACGCTTGAAAAGCACATAACAAACACCATTAGAGGGCGCTATTTATAGCGCTAGCGCTGCAAAAGTGCGGCAAAAACACACTAAAATCATGGCGTTTTACAGGCTTTTTTCCAACGCCTCGGTGTGAAAGGAGCCTAAGGGCCGGTTCACACTGCAGCGGGGCGGAGCGGCGCGACTTCGCGCCCCGTTCACATCTAGGCGAATTGTCAGGCGACTTGAGTCGCCTGACAATTCGCCTCAATGCTGTGCAAATGGGACCGTTCTAATAGGAGCGAATCGCTTCGCTCAGCATTAGAAAAATGGTCCCTGCACTATTTTTAGGGCGATCTCTTGCATTGACTTCTATGATAGAAGTCTCCTAGCAAGCCGCTTTGAGATCGCCTGGAGCGCCGCATCGCGCCGCTCCGCCTCGCTACAGTGTGAACCGGCCCTTAATGTAACCACATTGCTACACTTAGAGGCGCCTCTCTTCTCTGTAGCCCCTGCTGGATTTTGCTTCTAATCCCCTTGTGGAGGCGGCCATTTTTGGATGGACATTTAATGGTTACACAACCAATCACATCTTTTTATATGGATTATAAACTGAAGGACTTATGAATAAATGGCTGTGGAACGAATCATCTGAGTTTCCATTCTTTCTTATGGGGAAATTCGCTTTGATATACAAGTGCTGTGGATTACAAGCAAGCTTCCGGAACGGATTATGTTTGCAATCCAAGGTTTTACTGTATATATATATATACAAAATGTATGTATAAAAAAAAAAAAAAATTATATACAGTGGATATAAAAAGTTTACACACCCCTGTTAAAATGTCAGGTTTCTGTGACGTAAAAGAATGAGACAAAGATAAATCGTTTCAGAACTTTTCCCACCTTTAATGTGACCTATAAACTGTACAACTCCATTGAACAACAAACTGAAATCTTTTAGGTGGAGGGAAGTAAAATTTAAAAAAGAACTAAAATCATATGGTTGCATAAGTGTGCACACCCTTAATCACTTCAGCCCCGGAAGGATTTCACACTTTAGGACCAGAGCACTTTTTGCGATTCGGCGCTGCGTCGCTTTAACTGACAATTGCGCGGTCGTGCGACGTTGTACCCAAACGAAGTTTGCATCCTTTTTCCCCCACAAATAGAGCTTTCTTTTGGTGGTATTTGATCATCACTGAATCATTTCTGATCGCCGCTATAAACAAAAGAAGAGCGACCATTTTGCAAAAAAACCCCAAAATTTCTTACTTTTTGCTAAAATACAAATCCAAAAAAAAAATACAAAAAAACATTTTTTTTCATCGGTTTTGGCCGATTTATATTCTTCCTCATATTTGTGATAAAAAAAAAAATCGCAATTGGCGTTCATTGATTGGTTTGCGCAAAAGTTGCCACGTTTACGGGTGGTGAGAATTAATTCCTGGGGTTTTTATTTTTTACTAGTAACGGCGGCGATTTGCGATTTTTAGCGGTACTGCGATATTGCGGCGGACATGTCGGACCATTTTGACACTTTTTTGAGACCATTGGCAGTTATACAGCGGTCAGAAATTTAAATGTCCATGATTACTGTATAAATGTATAAATGTCACTGGCAGTGAAGGTGTTAACCTGGGGGGGCGCTCTAAGGGTTAACTGTGTTCCCTGGGCGTGTTCTAACTGTATTAGTGTTTGACTGGCAGGGGGAGGGGAGTGATCGCGGCTTCCATATAGAGGAAGGCTGTGATCACAGCCCTTCCCCCTCTCACAGAACGGAGATCCATGTTTACATGCATGGATCTCCGTTCTTTCACTGCAGGGGGGGGGGGGGCATCGCGGGTAGCCAGCGGAGATCGAGTCCGCTACACCCGCTCCCTGGCCCCCCTCCGGACACAGTGAGCCTCCGGCAGCGCGCGCTGCCGCGCTCACAGTGCACGATCTCGCAGCCGCCGTCATATGACGGCGGTTTGCGCTACAGAGCCACCTTGTCGCCGTCAACCTGCGGTTGGCGGTCGGCAAGTGGTTAAACGAATACTTTGTTGAAGCACCTTTTGATTTTATTACAGCATGGCACATCTTGACTTGGCAATATTTGCCCACTCTTCTTTGCAAAAACACTCCAAATCTGTCCGATTGCGAGGGCATCTCCTGTGCACGGCCCTCTTCAGATCACCCCACAGATTTTCAATGGGATTCAGGTCTGGGCTCTGGCTGGGCCATTCCAAAACTTTAATCTTCTTCTGGCGATGGGCCGTTGTCATACTGAAAGATGAAGTTCCTCTTCATGTTCAGCCTTCTAGCAGAAGACTCAAAGGAGTTGTAAAGCCTCATGGTTTGCATTCTATGCATTAAGGGGAAAAACCTTCTGTGCTGCAGCAGACCGCCCCCCCCTTTTTCTTACCTGAACCCAATCTTTCCAGCAATTAGAACCAGGCCAGCAGCTCCAGCCGCTGTCTCGGGTCTTCATTGGACAGATTGATAGCAGCGGGAGCCATTGGCTCCTGCTGCTGTCAAACAAATCCAGTGAGCAAGAGGGGTGGGGCCGAGTTCTGCTGTCTGTGTCAATGGAGTCCTCTGTCTTCCACTCTACCCCATAGCCCAGACATATGAAGAATATGGGACTACGTTGTCACCACACAGCCAGCACTGCCAGATATTCCTGCAGCTCCTTTAACCACTTCAGCCCCGGAAGGATTTCACGCTTTAGGACCAGAGCCCTTTTTGCGATTCGGCGCTGCGTCACTTTAACTGACAATTGCGCGGTCGTGCGGCGTTGTACCCAAACAAAATTTGCGTCCTTTTTTTCCCACAAATAGAGCTTTCTTTTGGTGGTATTTGATCACCGCTGCATCATTTCTGATCGCCGCTATAAACAAAAGAAGAGCGACAATTTTGCAAAAAAACCAAATTTCTTACTTTTTGCTAAAATATAAATCCAAAAAAAAATATAAAAAAACATTTTTTTCATCGGTTTTGGCCGATTTATATTCTTCCTCATATTTGTGATAAAAAAAAATTGCAATCGGCGTTTATTGATTGCTTTGCGCAAAAGTTGCCGCGTTTACGGATGAGGAGAATTCATTTTTGGGGTCTTTATTTTTTCTTTTTTCTTTACTAGTAATGGCGACGATCTGCGATTTTTAGTGGTACTGCGATATTTCAGCGGACGTGTCAGAACATTTTGACACTTTTTTGGGACCATTGGCATTTATACAGCGATCAGTGCTATAAAAATGCACTGATTACTGTGTAAATGCCATTGGCAGTGAAGGGGTTAACCTGGGGGGGGCGCTCTAAGGGTTAACTGTGTTCCCTGGGCGTGTTCTAACTGTAGGGGGCTGCCCTAGCAGGGGAAGGGGAGTGATCACAGCTTCCATATACAGGAAGGCTGTGATCACAGCCCTTCCCCATCTCACAGAACGTAAATCCGTGTTTACTTACACGGACCTCCGTTTTTTCACTCCGGGGGGGGGGCATCGCGGGTAGCCAGCGGAGATCGAGTCCGCCGCTCCTGCTCCCTGGCCCCCCCCCCCGGACACAGTGAGCGTGCCTCCGACCGCGCACACGCGCTCACGGTGCACAATCTCGCAGCTGCCGTCGTATGACGGCGTTTTGCGATATCGAACCACCTTGTCGCCGTCAGCGGTCGGCAAGTGGTTAATGTTGCTAACCTCTTGGCAGCCTTTCTGACCAGTTTTCTTCTCGTCTTTTCATCAATGTTGGGGGGACGTCCAGTTCTTGGTGATGTCACTGTTGTGCCAGATTTTCTCCACGTGATGATGATGGTCTTCATTGTGTTCCATGGGATAAATATGCCTTGGAAATTATTTTGTCCTCTTCTCCTGACTGATACCTTTTAACAAATGAGATCCCTCTGATGCTTTGGAAGCTCTCTGAGGATCATGGCTTTTGCTGTAGGATGTGACTGAGAAAATGTCAGGAAAGACCTCCTAGAACAGCTGAACTTTATTTGGGGTTATTCAGAGGCACTTTAAATGATGGCAGGCGTGTCCTGACTCCTATTTAACATGAGTTTGGATGTGATTGCTTAATTCTGAACACAGCTACATCCCCATTTATAAGAGGGTGTGCACACTTATGCAACCGCATTATTTTAGTTTTTTATTTTTACCCCCCCCTAAAAGATTTAATTTTTTTTTTTTCAATTGAATTGTACAGTTTATTGATGACTAGAGTTGAGCGAACACCTGGAAGTTCGGGTTCTGCTGGTCGTCCGAACCTCGGGACAAAGTCCGGGTCCGGGTCCGGACGGAACCCGAACGATCGCACGGACAACGAACCCCATTGAAATCAATGGGGACCCGAACTTTTAGGCACAAAAATGGCTGTAGGAAAGTCCTGGAAAGCCCCAGAGGGCTGCAAAAGGAAGTAAAATGGGGGTAAGGGTAGGGCAAGCGCCCTACAAAAAAATGGGGACAGGGAAATAACTTTAAATATTTTTAAAAAAATAAAAACATAAAAAATGCAAAAATGGAGATGAATGTGGTTCATCTTCAAACTGTGTCTGAAAAGTATTAATTAACGGTAGAAGCCATATAACTGTTCTAAAATCATCTTCAAACTAGGGCAAGTGCCCTACAAATAAATGGGGATAGGGAAAATAAATTAAAATCAAATAAAAAAATGGGAAGGGGGATGGATGTGGAGTAGGAG
>BLSH010050352.1:461926-475354 GCA_018402905.1 Glandirana rugosa
TTGGTACGGGACACCAGACTACTCTGGTTCTATTTGAATAAACCAAGTCTACCACAGTTCGCACACACCCCCGTTGGTCCACTCCTCATGTTTCTGTTCACACAGAACGGATGTCAGTTCGTACCTCCACCCTCACAGTACCAGACCCCGACGTACTCACGACGGCCGTGACCCCTCGATGTCAAGTAACTCCCTTGGTACTTACGGTTGTACATGACACTGTAGGACTTCGTCTCGTACTAGGGGAGGGAAGTCTCTGACCCGGTGTCCAGTCATAAGGTTGTATTGCTGGGGTTAGTGTGGAGGTTCTGCTGGTGACGGAACGATTTCTTCGACTCCCATTTCCACCGGTTCGTAGAGAGGTCTGGATTTGGGATAACTCGTAGACACCCCGTAGGAGTTCACCTTCCACCTCCTCGCGCACAGGTTGCCACTGCAGTCCTCTTCCCCTCCTCCATGACGACATCACAGAGCTGGTGGATGTTAGAGACCTTGCGCTCCTCCACCTTCCACTTGAGGATGCCCCACAGATGCTCAATAGGGTTTAGGTCTGGAGAGATGCTTGGCCACCTTTACCCTCAGCTTCTTTAGCAAGGCAGTGGTCGTCTTGGAGGTGTGATTGGGGTCGTTATGTTGGAATACTGACCTGTGGCCCAGTCTCTGAAGGGAGGGGATCATGCTCTGCTTCAGGATGTCACAGTACATGTTGGCATTCATGGTTCCCTCAATGAACTGTAGCTCCCCAGTGCCGGCAGCACTCATGCAGCCCCAGACCATGACACTCCCACCTCCATGCTTGACTGTAGGCAAGACACACTTGTCTTTGTACTCCTCACCTGGTTGCCCCCACACACGCTTGACACCATCTGAACCAAATAAGTTTATCTTGGTCTCATCAGACCACAGGGCATGGTTCCAGTAATCCACGTCCTTAGCCTGCTTGTCTTTAGCAAATTGTTTGCAGGCTTTCTTGTGCATCAACTTTAGAAGAGGCTTCCTTCTGGGACGACAGCCATGCAGACCAATTTGATGCAGTGTGCGGCGTATGGTCTGAGCACTGACAGGCTGACCCCCCCACCCCTTCAACCTCTGCAGCAATGCTGGCAGCACTCATACGTCTATTTCCCAAAGACAACCTCTGGATATGATGCTGAGCACGGCACTCAACTTCTTTGGTCGACCATGGCGAGGCGCTGTTCTGAGTGGAACCTGTCCTGTTAAACTGCTGTATGGTCTTGGCCACCGTGCTGCAGCTCAGTTTCAGGGTCTTGGCAAATTTTCTTATAGCCTAGGCCATCTTTATGTAGAGCAACAATTCTTTTTTTCAGATCCTCAGACAGTTCTTTGCCATGAGGTGCCATGTTGAACTTCCAGTGACCAGTATGAGAGAGTGAGAGCGATAACACCAAATTTAACACACCTGCTCCTTATTCACACCTGAGACCTTGTAACACTAACGAGTCACATGACCCCGGGGAGGGAAAATGGCTATTTGGGCCCAATTTGGACATTTTCACTTAGGGGTGTACTCACTTGTGTTGCCAGTGGTTTAGACATTAATGGCTGTGTGTTGAGTTATTTTGAGGGGACAGCAAATTTACACTGTTATACAAGCTGTACACTCACTACTTTACATTGTAGCAAAGTGTCATTTCTTCAGTGTTGTCATGAAAAGATAGAATAAAATATTTACAAAAATGTCAGGGGTGTACTTACTTTTGTGAGATACTGTGTGTATATATATATATATATATATATATATATATATATATACACACACTAGTATATTACCAAAAGTATTGGGACGCCTGCCTTTACACACACATGAACTTTAACGGCATTCCCAGTCTTAGTCCGTAGGGTTCAATATTGAGTTGGCCCACCCTTTGTTGCTATAACAGCTTCAACTCTTCTGGGAAGGCTGTCCACAAGGTTTAGGAGTGTCTATGGGAATGTTTGACCATTCTTCCAGAAGTGCATTTGTGAGGTCAGGCACTGATGTTGGACGATAAGGCCTAATTCATCCCAATGGTGTTCTATCGGGTTGAGGTCAGGACTCTGTGCAAGCCAGTCAAGTTCCTCCACCCCAACCTCGCTCATCCATTTCTTCATGGACCTTGCTTTGTGCACTGGTCCATATCATTTGATGGAGAGGGGGTTATGGTGTGGGGTTGTTTTAAAGGGGTTGGGCTTGGCCCCTTAGTTCCAGTGAAGGGAAGACATTTTGGACAATTTCATGCTCCCAACTTTGTGGGAAAACTTTGGGGATGGCCCCTTCCTGTTCCAACATGACTGTGCGCCAGTGCACAAAGCAAGGTACCTAAAAACATGGATGAGCGAGTTTGGGGTGGTGGAACTTAACTGTCCTGATCCCAACCCTCAATTGAATTAGAACGGAGACTGTGAGCCAGGCCTTCTCATCCAACATCAGTGCCTGACCTCACAAATGCACTTCTGGAAGAATGGTCAAACATTCCCATAGACACTCCTAAACCTTGTGGACAGCCTTCCCAGAAGAGGTGAAGCTGTTGTGCCTTTACAATCACTTTAAGCATTGCGCCTACAGAGCACTGCTATGGAACGATTCAACGCCTGCGCTTAGCGTTGCCCCCTGCCACTCTCTACTGGTGGCAGGTGCCCTGAGTCCTAGGGGCATTGACACCGCAGCACTGGATCTTGGGGCTATCCCGCAAAATCCAGGACAGCAGCACTGAATCCTGGGACTATCCCGCAAAATCCAGGACAGCAGCACTGGATCTTGGGACTATCCAGCAAAATCCAGGACAGCAGCACTGGATCTTGGGACTACCCCGCAAAATCCAGAACGGCAGCACTGGATCCTGGGACTTCCCCGCAAAATTCAGGACAGCAGCACTGGATACTGGGACTATCCAGCAAAATCCAGGACAGCAGCACTGGATCTTGGGACTATCCCGCAAAATCCAGAACAGCAGCACTGGATCCTGGGACTACCCCGCAAAATCCAGGACAGCAGCACTGGATCTTGGGACTATCCAGCATAATCCAGGACAGCAGCACTGGACCTTGGGACTATCCAGCAAAATTAAGGACAGCATCACTGGATCCTGGGGCTATCCTGCAAAATCCAGGACAGGAGCACTGGATCCTGGGGCTATCCTGCAAAATCCAGGACAGCAGCACTGGATCCTGGGACTATCCCGCAAAATCCAGGACAGCAGCACTGGATCTTGGGACTATCCAGCAAAATTAAGGACAGCATCACTGGATCCTGGGGCTATCCTGCAAAATCCAGGACAGCAGCACTGGATCTTGGGACTATCCCGCAAAATCCAGGACAGCAGCACTGGATCTTGGGACTATCCAGCAAAATTAATGACAGCATCACTGGATCCTGGGGCTATCCTGCAAAATCCAGGACAGCAGCACTGGATCTTGGGACTATCTCGCAAAATCCAGGACAGAAGCACTGGATTCTGGGACTTTCCCGCAAAATCCAGGACAGCAGCACTGGATCTTGGGACTATCCAGCAAAATCCAGGCCAGCAGCGCTCGATCTTGGGACTATCCAGCAAAATCCAGGACAGCAGCAGTGGATCTTGGGGCTATCCCACAAAATTCAGGACAGCAGCACTGGATCTTGGGACTATCCCGCAAAATCCAGGACAGCAGCACTGAATCCTGGGACTATCCGGTAAAATCCAGGACAGCAGCACTGAATCCTGGGACTATCCCGCAAAATTCAGGACAGCAGCACTGGATCTTGGGACTATCCAGCAAAATCCAGGACAGCAGCACAGGATCTTGGGACTATCCCGCAAAATCCAGGACAGCAGCACTGGATCTTGGGACTATCCAGCAAAATCCAGGACAGCAGCACTGGATTCTGGGACTATCCAGCAAAATCCAGGCCAGCAGCACTGGATCCTGAGACTGTCCAGCAAAATCCAGGCCAGCAGCACTCGATCATGGGCCAACCCACAAAATCCAGGACAGCAGCACTGGATCTTGGGACTATCCAGCAAAATCCAGGCCAGCAGCGCTCGATCTTGGGACTATCCAGCAAAATCCAGGACAGCAGCACTGGATCTTGGGGCTATCCTGCAAAATTCAGGACTGCAGCACTAGATCATGGTCATATATCACACAATCCAGGGCACTTGGCAACTATGAATGCCACACATGATTTCATATCACTTACTACATAATCATGAATCTTGGGGCTATCCCACAAAATCCGGGACAGCAGCACTGGATCCTGGTCATATATCACACAATCTGGGACACTCGGCAACTATGAATGCCACAGATGATTTCATATCACTTACTACATAAGCACAATGTTTAAGCATTGTGTCTAGAAAGCACTCTTATGAAATGATTCAACGTCACCCTGGCCATCTTTGACAGTTCCATCAATACAGCTGGCGGGGGGTCCTAGTGGCATTTTGAAGTTTTTCTGGGGCAAATATCCCCGTTTTCAAAATGTCACCTAGGAGTCAAGACGTAAATCAATTACAGACATTGGACAAACAGTAGGTAAGGAGTTTTATAAATGTAGCACATCTACCATCGGGGGGGCTCAGTAGCGAAAACGCATTTAATCATCAACGGATTGGTCCCTGCCTACTTTATAAATAAATGTCCTATTAAGTCCTTCTCTTCTCATGTAAAATGTCCCATGTTCTGCATGAAATTATGAATTATCCTGACATTTACGGGAATAGCAATCAGTCAGTGACAGGTGGATGTTTGAATTTGAATATCACCTGCTGTCTATGGAGAATTCCTTGGGGGGGTCTCTCCAGCTCTGGCGGTGGCGTTTCGAGGACATGGTGAAGCTTGAAGCAGACTCTTGTATTCCGTATAATGAACAGATAGAAGCACAGAACGGGCTCTTTGATGCCTCCTCCCCTGGCATTAACATCTTACAGGATGGAGAAGTCAGCACTAAAAAATAAATATCTGGAGCAGTTTTTGCATTTGACGCGTTGGGTTCCGCTGGCAGCTGTAATTGGCGACGGATTCCTGCCAGGCGAATGGGCGCTGTGGCAGTAGTATAGAAAGTGGAGGGTATTTCCAATCCTTTGTACGATTTTGGGGTTTCAGCGCTGTTGTAAAGAGCGCTTATTGGTTCAGTCAGGGCTAAACATTGGAGAGCGCAGTTTGGGCACCTCCAGCACTGAACGTATGCAATGCTTAGGAGTGCTGGGGGTTTACTGATGCTGGTTGCTGGGGGGATCTAATGTTGCTGGGGAGGTCTTTGCTGTTGGTGGGGGGATCTATTGTTGCTGTGAGGGATTTTTATGTTGCTGGGGGGGTCAGTTGTTGATGAGAGAGACCTACTGTTGAGGGAGGAGTATATTTTTGCTGGCTGCTGGAAAATCTATTGTTGCTGGTGGGTCTGTTGTTACTGGGGGTTCATTGTGGCTTGGGATCTATAGTTGCTGGGAGGGATCTACTGTTGCTGAGGGAACTATTGCTACTGGGGGATCTACCGTTTCTGGGGTGGATCTATTGTTGCTGATGGGACCATTGTTGCTGGGAGGGATCTATTGTAGCTGGGGCGCTCTATTGCTGCTGGGGGATCTCTAGTTTATTTGAGGGATCTGTTGTTGTCGGGGGCCTATTGTAACTGAGAGGGATCTAATGTTGCTGGGGGATTTATCTATTGTTTCTGTGGGGGTTTTTTATGTTGCTGGGGGGGGGGTCAGTTGTTGATAAGAGAGACCTACTGTTGAGGGAGGGGTATATTGTTGCTGGCTGGCTGGAAATTCTGTTATTGCTGGTGGGTCTGTTGTTGCTGGGAGCAATCTATTGTTGCTGAGGGACCTATTGCTGCTGGGGGATCTACAGTTGCTGGGAGGGATCTGTAGTTGCTGGGGGATCTATAGTTACTGGGAGGGATGTATTGTTGCTGGAGGATCTATAGTTTATTTGAAAGATCTATTGTTGCTGGGGGAGTTATTGTCACTGGGAGTGATCTGTTGCTGCTGGGGGGGTCTATAGTTGCTAGAAGGGATCTATTGTTGCTGGAGGATCTATAGTTTACTTGAGGGATCTATTGTTGCTGGGGGATTTATAGTTAATTTGATAGATCTTGTTGCTGGCGGAGTTATGGTAACTGGGAGTGATCTATTGCTGCTGGGGGGGTCTATAGTTGCTAAAAGGGATCTATTGTTGCTGGAGGATCTATAGCAGCCTTTCTCAACCTTTTCAACACTGAGGAACCCTTGAAATAATTCTCCGGTCTCGGGGAACCCCTGCTAAAAATTAAAAATCTACAACTCATAATACATTAGTGTGATGGTCAATGGGAAGAATGCTCCTTACACTTGTGGTCATTGAGAAGAATTACCCCCTTACAGATAGCTAAAAAGATCATTGGTATCAATGGGAATTTATCTGAGAGGTAGGAATTGCTCATTGCTCAAGGAACCCCTAGCAACCTCTGGAGGAACCCTAGGGTTCCACGGAACCCTGGTTGAGAAACCCTGATCTATAGTTTGCTTGAGGGATCTATTGTTGCTGGCGGAGTTATGGTATCTGGGAGTGATCTATTGCTGCTGGGGGTCTATAGTTGCTAGAAGGGATCTATTGTTGCTGGGGGATCTATATTTGCTGTGAGGGCTCTATCATTGCTGGAGGGACCTATAGTTGCTGGGAGGGATCTATTCTAGCTAGGGGATCTATAGTTACTGGGAGGTTATTTTGTTGCTGAAATGTCTATTGTTGCTGGGGATCTATAGTTGAGGGATCTATTGTTGCTGGGAGGAACTATTGTAGCTGGAAGGGATCTATTGTTGTTGGGGGTCTATAGTTGCTGGGAAGGTCTGTCATTGCTGGGGGGGGGTTCTGCTGTTGCTGGGCAGGATCTATTGTTGCTGAGGGGATCTATTGTTGCTGTCTGCAGGGGATTTATTCTACTGCCTTTCATTAGCAAATTCCATACAAATTGCTTGGCACCCAAAAATTATATTTGGTTCTGTAGTCTCTAAAAGGGGCATTACTGGGAGGCAGGTAGAAGGCGGAACCGAGGGGCGGTGCTTGGAGGTGGGTAGGGGGCGGAGACCAGAGGTGTCGGGGAAGGGGGGAGTACCTACACCTATACTCTGAGAAAAAAAAGGGTTCAGCTATGGACTTCCAAATTCATTGAAACCCAACTCCAAGCAAATAAAAAAAAAATAGTATTGCAAGGGTTGATTGCTGTTTTATGCCTTTGGGGAACAATACAAGGAGATTGTCAGTCAAACTATCACAGCACTGAAAAGTGAACAATGGCTGCTGATGAAGGGGAATTATATGTCGGTACTCAAAGGGTTAAAGTCCGGCTGCTCCCCGATGCTTCACTAATGCAGGCTCCTAGCAGGTCTAGCGGTGACAGTGACTGACGCGTTTCACTCCAGACTTGCGTAGCGGTGAAATGTTTCTATGACTAAGCATGAAATACATCAGGGTTCCTGTGGCTATCAATGGCGGTGTAGGGCGCTGATTTACTAAACTACCGGAGAGCAGAGAGACTTTGTAGATCAGGGGGGGTCGTGGGGCGGCTTCTCTCCTTTTCACCAATCATAGGGGACCTGGACTTCTTACAGACGGTTGGCTGAGGATGGGATGAATGTACAAAATATTATCAGAGTGTTCTGTGTTTTATAAACTTTTCTTTTACTTCTATTAGAGAGGAACTACAGTATGTCACAAAAGTAAGTACACCCCTCACATTTTTGTAAATATTTTATTCTATCTTTTCATGTGACAACACTGAAGAAATGACACTTTGCTACAATGTAAAGTAGTGAGTGTACAGCTTGTATAACAGTGTAACTTTGCTGTCCCCTCAAAATAACTCAACACACAGCCATTAATGTCTAAACTGCTGGCACCACAAGTGAGTACACCCCTAAGTGAAAATGTCCACATTGGGCCCAGTTAGCCATTTTCCCTCCACGGTGTCATGTGACTTGTTAGTGTTATAAGGTCTCAGGTGTGAATGGGGAGCTGGTGTGTTAAATTTTGTGTTATCGCTCTCACTCTCTCATACTGGTCACTGGAAGTTCAACATGGCACCTCGTGGCAAAGAACTCTCTGAGGATCTGAAAAAAAGAATTGTCGCTCTACATAAAGATGGTCTAGGCTATAAGAAGATTGCCAAGACCCTGAAACTGAGCTGCAGCATGGTGGCCAAGACCATACAGAGGTTTAACAGGACAGGTTACACTCAGAACAGCGCCTCGCCATGGTCGACCAAAGAAGTTGAGTGCCGTGCTCAGCGTCATATCCAGAGGTTGTCTTTGGGAAATAGACGTATGAGTGCTGCCAGCATTGCTGCAGAGGTTGAAGGAGTGGGGGGTCAGCCTGTCAGTGCTCAGACCATACGCCGCACACTGCATCAAATTGGTCTGCATGGCTGTTGTCCCAGAAGGAAGCCTCTTCTAAAGATGATGCACAAGAAAGCTTGATTACTGGAACCATGTCCTGTGGTCTGATGAGACCAACATAAACTTATTTGGTTCAGATGGTGTCAAGCGTGTGTGGCAGCAACCAGGTGAGGAGTACAAAGACAAGTGTGTCTTGCCTACAGTCAAGCATGGTGGTGGGAGTGTCATGGTCTGGGGCTGCATGAGTGCTGCCGGCACTGGGGAGCTACAGTTCATTGAGGGAACCATGAATGCCAACATGTACTGTGACATACTGAAGCAGAGCATGATCTCCTCCCTTCGCAGACTGGGCCGCAGGGCAGTATTCCAACATGATAACGACCTCAAACACCTCCAAGACGACCACTGCCTTGCTAAAGAAGCTGAGGGTAAAGGTGATGGACTGGCCAAGCATCTCTCCAGACCTAAACCCTATTGAGCATCTGTGGGGCTCCTCAAATGGAAGGTGGAGGAGCGCAAGGTCTCTAACATCCACCAGCAACCTGTGAAGCTCTGGTGAATTCCATGCCCAAGAGGGTGAAGGCAGTGCTGAAAAATAATGGTGGCCACACAAAATATTGACACTTTGGGGCCCAATTTGGACATTTTCACTTAGGGGTGTACTCACTTTTGTTGCCAGCGGTTTAGACATTAATGGCTGTGTGTTGAGTTATTTTGAGGGGACAGCAAATTTACACTGTTATACAAGCTGTACACTCACTACTTTACATTGTAGCAAAGTGTCATTTCTTCTGTGTTGTCACATGAAAAAATAGAATAAAATATTTACAATAATGTGAGGGGTGTACTTACTTTTGTGAGATACTGTGGTTCCTTTCTAATAGAAGTAAAAGAAACGTTTATAACACATAGAACACGCACTTTTCTCAGATAATGTATATTTATGCATTTTATATTTTTCCATGTCTACATCAAAGCTCCTAAAGGGCAGTTTTTTATCCATAAGGCAAATCTACTTTTCCACCCCATCTCCCACTTTATGAATGGCTCAATGTGATTTGGGGCCATTGATAAAGTGAGGGTTGGGGTGACAGCTCCTCTTGGTGGGCGGGGGAGGGGGTCTGTACAGTTTGGGGTCTTCTCTTTCACAGGCTCGCCTCTCTCGGAAGGCGAATTCATGACCCCATAATCTAATTTAGCACAGAAAAAAAAACCCATTATTGCAACTTCCTGGGCTGAGACAAATCTGCGAGTGATTTCTCCTTTGTCCTAGGAGCTGGAAAACGGCCCCAGGAGAGCGTCCAGCAAATTACCGCAAATGTCCGCAGCTGCGATTCGCCGCGGCTCCTCTCCCTGTCCGGTCCCAGGTGAGCCGGGACAATCAGCTCATTGATTTCCTCACTTTATCTGCCCATGGCAGCTGCTGAAGACGCACAGCTGTGCCGGCACCGCAGCCTTCTGTGGGTTCGATGTTCAGTGTTCTGCGCTTTTAGAGCGGCCGGTGATTTCCGGCGTTTTCCTTCGCCAGGGAGGAACGCACATACTCCCAATAACCCAAAGCTAAAGGATAATCTGCTTATATTTTGCCTTCCTTGGTTCCTCCTCTCGTCTCTCATCAACATGCTAATGATATTTTTAAATAAAAACATTTTCTTTTCATTACATACCTGATTTTAGACCCAATGACATCATCAATGGGTCACTGTGCTTCTCTATGCAATGAAAGCAGATCATGGCTGGTGGGGAGGGTTGGCAGAATGCTGTACATAGCTTCCTGAAAACATCACAGCATCCTAACAAAAGAGAGTTCAAGGGTCATTAGTAAGTGAGGCAGAGTTCAGGGGTCAGTAGTAAGTGAGGCAGAGTTCAGGGGTCAGTAGTAAGTGAGGGAGAGTTCAGGGGTCAGTAGTAAGTGAGGGAGAGTTCAGGGGTTAGAAGTAACTGAGGGAGAGTTCAGGGGTCAGGAGTAAGTGAGGCAGAGTTCAGGGGTCAGTATTAGGTGATGCAGAGTTCAGGGGTCAGTATTAGGTGATGCAAAGTTCAGGGGTCAGTATTAGGTGATGCAAAGTTCAGGGGTCAGTAGAAAGTGAGGCAGAGTTCAGGAGTCAGTAAGAAGTGATGCAGAGTTCAGGGGTCAGTAGTAAGTGAGGCAGAGTTCAGGGGTCAGTAGTAAGTTAGGCAGAGTTCAGGGGTCAGTAGTAAGTGAGGCAGAGTTCAGGGGTCAGTAGTAAGTGAGGTGGAGTTCAGGGGTCAGTAGTAAGTGAGGCAGAGTTCAAGGGTCAGTATTAGGTGATGCAGAGTTCTGGGGTCAGTAGTAAGTGAGGCTAAAGTGCAAGGGTCAGTGCTGAGATCTGGGTTCAGTAGAAAGTGAGGCAGAGTTCAGGAGTCAGTAGTAAGTGAGGCAGAGTTCCGGGTTTAGTAGTAAGTGAGGCAGAGTTCAGGGGTCAGTAGCTAGTGAGGTTGAGTTTAGGGGTCAGGGTTAGGTAATGCAGAGTTCAGGGGTCAGTAAAAAGTGAGGTGCAGTTCAGGGGTCAGTATTAGGAGATGCAGAGTTCAGGGGTCAGTAGTAAGTGAGGCAGAGTTCCGGGTTCAGTAGTAAGTGAGGCAGAGTTCAGGGGTCAGTAGCTAGTGAGGTTGAGTTTAGGGGTCAGGGTTAGGTAATGCAGAGTTCAGGGGTCAGTAAAAAGTGAGGTGCAGTTCAGGGGTCAGTATTAGGAGATGCAGAGTTCAGGGGTCAGTAGTAAGTGAGGCTAAAATTCAAGGGTCAATGCTGAGTTCCGTGTTGAGTAGTAAGTGAGGCAAAGTTCAGGGGTCAATAGTAAGCGAGGCAGAGTTCAGGGGTCAGTAGTAAGTGATGCAAAGTTCAGGGGTCAGTAGAAAGTGAGGCAGAGTTCAGGAGTCAGTAAGAAGTGATGCAGAGTTCAGGGGTCAGTAGTAAGTGAGGCAGAGTTCAGGGGTCAGTAGTAAGTTAGGCAAAGTTCAGGGGTCAGTAGTAAGCGAGGCAGAGTTCAGGGGTCAGTAGAAAGTGGGGTGGAGTTCAGGGGTCAGTAGTAAGTGAGGCAGAGTTCAGGGGTCAGTATTAGGTGATGCAGAGTTCTGGGGTCAGTAGTAAGTGAGGCTAAAGTGCAAGGGTCAGTGCTGAGATCTGGGTTCAGTAGAAAGTGAGGCAGAGTTCAGGAGTCAGTAGTAAGTGAGGCAGAGTTCCGGGTTTAGTAGTAAGTGAGGCAGAGTTCAGGGGTCAGTAGCTAGTGAGGTTGAGTTTAGGGGTCAGGGTTAGGTAATGCAGAGTTCAGGGGTCAGTAAAAAGTGAGGTGCAGTTCAGGGGTCAGTATTAGGAGATGCAGAGTTCAGGGGTCAGTAGTAAGTGAGGCTAAAATTCAAGGGTCAGTGCTGAGTACCGGGTTCAGTAGAAAGTGAGGCAGAGATCAGGGGTCAGTAGTAAATGAGGCAGATTTCCGGGTTCAGTAGTAAGTGAGGCAGAGTTCAGGTGTCAGCAGAAAGTGAGGCAGAGTTCAGGTGTCAGTAGTAAGTGAGGGAGAGTTTCGGGTTCAGTAGAAAGTGAGGTGGAGTCCAGGGGTCAGTAGTAAGCGAGGCAGAGTTCAGGGGTCAGTAGAAAGTGAGGTGGAGTTCAGGGGTCAGTAGTAAGCGAGGCAGAGTTCAGGGGTGAGTATTAGGTGATGCAAAGTTCAGGGGTCGGCAGAAAGTGAGGCAGAGTTCAGGGGCCAGTAGTAAGTGAGGCAAAGTTCAGGGGTCAGTAGTAAGCGAGGCAGAGTTCAGGGGTCAGTAGAAAGTGAGGTGGAGTTCAGGGGTCAGTAGTAAGTGAGGCAAAGTTCAGGGGTCAGTAGTAAGTGAGGCAGAGTTCAGGGGTCAGTAGAAAGTGAGGCAGAGTTCTGGGTCCAGTACAAAGTGAGGTGGAGTTCAGGGGTCAGTATTAGCTGAGGCAGAATTCAGGGGTCAGTAGTAAGTGAGGCAGAGTTCAGGGGTCAGTAGTAAGTGAGGCGGAGTTCAGGGGTCAGTAGAAAGTTAGGCAGAGTTCAGGGGTCAGTGCTGAGTTTCGGGTTCAGTAGAAAGTGAGGCACAGTTAGGGGTCAGTAGTAGATGATGCAGAGATCAGGGGTCATCAGGGTACATAAGGTTGCACTGTAATACTAGCCATACACTATACGAAAAATCGGTGAAACTCGTTTCTCCCGCCTGTTCCTTCGATTTTCAAAAAGTTAAAAATTATTTTCTATATATGCCCACTTGACCAAAAATTGTTGATCTTATCCAGCAGCCAAAAGTCAGGTGGAATTTAAGCCGCAATGCAGGTGCCGCACTGGGCATATTACATCACAGTCACTGCACATGGACCACTCTGCCTGTTATCTAGCCCAGCAGATCACTGCAGTACTACACACAGTACTGGCTCAAAGGCAAATCACTGCACCTGCCGATTTTATGAGTGGCACACAAGTGCACTGGGCACTTGGGTATTACGCTCTAGAGGGGTATAAACCCCCCATAACTCCCCTTATCTACGCCCCTGGTTGTAAAGGACCTTGTCCTAACATTGTGTGCTGGCCATGGGAAAGGAGACCATTACCTACATAGCAATCTTCCACATACAGAACCCTATGCCCACAGTAGATCCAGAGGAAGCAGAGCTGTAACTAGAACATTTAGGGCCACATTTGCGGTGCAAGAAACCATGAAGGCCCTTCCGCCTGAGCCTGGGGCCCTAAAACACAGCCCTCAATCTCCACCTCTGCAGCCTCAGCTGCACAGAATGAATGGGCAGGAATAGCTCTGTACAGGGCTTCCCATTCATTCACAAACTAAAGCATAGTAAACAGTTTACTACACTTCAGTTGTGAATGAACAGAGTCAGTGAGCCAGTAAAATTACATATTTAACAGCCCCTTCCCCGCTCACCATCCTGACGGATCCCCCACAGCAGCCGGTGGGATAGGAGAGGGGGAACCCGAGAACTCTGTGGGGGAGGAGGGGGGGGGGGGCAGGTGACAGCACGGGACCAGAGAAGAGCACAAGGACCAAAGCAGAACTGGGGGGGGGGGGGGGTGTCAGGAGA
>BLSH010050352.1:538992-553432 GCA_018402905.1 Glandirana rugosa
AACGGTCCAAACAATATTTTGGTTGTCTCGGTTTCCGCCACCACCCTAGTTGCGCAAAGCGGGGCTAACCCGAAGAAGTCCTAGGCGAACTACAAGTATTTTATATTTGATGTGTTGTTCTACGTGTCTCTCGACAATTTCCGGGATCTCCTGAACCCTGAAAGTTGTCTACCCGTGTAACCCAAACTTAATAGGTCACCACACATGCCCGGGATTGACCGGGAGATTACCGTTGACGAGTTTGGGCTATCTACATTATGACTTGAGGCGAGACTCAGTGTTTCGGTTTTTAGTAAAACCGGTGAAGCTTTTAACGCTCCCATTGTGTTATCCGACCCCTCCGTTCCACCGAGATGTCACTGAATAATGGCGAGAAGAAAAGGCAAATAGAGGGAGAAGAATATGGGGGGAAAAAAGTACAAGTCGAAACACAGGAGATCTTAAAATGATTTTTGGCTTTGTGACTCAGAGCGGAGTTCAGTATTACATCTATCGGGTTTGAGCAGTTGCCATTAGAGGGCCAGTTAGGGCCCGTACACACCACTGGATAATTCAAACCCAATGTGCCCATCTGTTGAAAGTCCCAAGTCCTCTAGGGCCTTTAACAGCTCTCTGTGCATCTTGTTGTGTAGTTTATATTTTATGAACATCAAGCGGATCCTGAAGAAGCCCAATCGGGGCGAAACGCGTTGATCCCACCACCGCCTTTGGCTCTGTTGGTTTTATAACAAACCTGGCAACACTGTTTACATGTCTTTAGATTGTATTGTCAGATTTGTACCTATGGACCAATAAATATTGTTGTTTTTAAGCCTATTGTTGTTTTGCATACTATTGTGACTGCCATGCCAAAAATCCCTCATCTTCCTGGGTCTCCCCTAGTGGGAAATTCAGGATACACTGTTTTACTGAGAAAAAATATTAATCATACCAGTTTAAACACGGGAGATCAATGATGTTTGGTTTTGTGACTCGGAGCGCTCTGCCCTTTTTTTCGGTGTTTTGCATCGGCGTTAATGAGCGTCGGCATCAATAGGTGTGTTTTTTTTTAAAAAAACCATTCCTCTGCTATTTTTTAACCTAAAAACGTTGGCGTCAAAAACGCCAGTTAACGCCGGTACGGCGTTAGTGAGCATTAGTGAGCGTTTTGCGCCATCAAAAAAAGCCAAAACGTTACAGCCTTGGAACCCGCTGGCCGTGGGTTCTACTTTCAGCTCACTAACGTTGACGCCCTCTAGAGCTCAAAAACGTCTGCGTTTTTATGGGGACTAACATGGAGAGCTGCAAAAAACGCCCAAAAACGTGGCATCAAAAAACGCCCATGTGTATGAGGCCTTATATGCAAGTTATTGCCATAAAGAGTGTATGGGGACCCGGGTCCTGCCCTCGGGGACATGTATCAATGAAAATAAAAGTTTTGAAATCAATCATTTTTTTTCAGGAGTAGTGATTTTAATAATGCTTAAAGTGAAACAATAAAAATAAAATATTCCTTTAAATATTGTGCCTGGGGGATCCCCTTAGTCTGCATGTAAAAGGGTGCATCTCTGTGGTGTTTAGAACATAGCCAGAGCTAATTTATATTTGTGAAGGAAAAATTGTCATTTAAAACCACTCGCGGCTGTAATGGATTGCCGTCTCCCGGCAATATACAGAAAAATAACTGAAAAAATTTGCATAGGGTTCCTCCCAGTCCATACCAGGCCCTTTGGGTCTGGTATGAATTTTAGGGAAACCCCACGCCAAAATGTAAAAAAAAAAAAATTGACGTGGGGTCCCCCTTACAATCCAAACCAAACCCTTTTCCGAGCATGCAACCTGGCTGGCCAGGATGGGGGGGGGAGGGGCGCTCCCCTTCCTGAACCGTACCAGGCTACATGCCCTCAACGTGGGGAGAATGGGTGCTTTGGGTCAGGGGGGGCTCTGCGCCCCCCACCCCAAAGCATATTGCCCCCATGCTGATGAGGACAAGAGCCTCTTCCCCACAACACTGGGCGGTGATTGTGGGGGTGTGCCGGCGGGGGGGTTATCGTAATCTGGAAGCCCCCTTTAATAAGAGGCCTCCAGATCCTGCCCCCCCCCCCATGTGAATTAGTATCGGGTACATTGCACCCCTACTACTTCACCAAAAAGTGTCAAAAAAGAAAAAAACACAGGAGACCATTAGAGACAAGTCCTTTATTAAGAAAGAAAAAAAATAAATAAGTGTCCCCCGTTGTAATCCATTGTCAATCACTGCACGGGACGCACCCGGAAAAAAAAAAAGCCGCAACAGCTCCTCCTCCATGGGAGGGCTCCCGCCGACTGTGCCACAATCATAATTTTGGGCAATTGCTAGAAAAATGTATGTTATTCATAAATTACACGGTGTTATGATTTTGGAACAAACTCATTAATTTCAGCACTACAAAAAATAAATAAATGTACAATATATTCAAAAAGTTTACAAAATTTTTTAAAAAATTGCAATGAAGTAATGGGAGGAAGGAGATAATTTAAACGAATACAGTTTATCTAAAAGTTAATAGTTTGTAAACGTTTTAAATTCATAAATAATAAATGTATGAATGATAGCTACTACAGCAGTTCCCATTCATAAATAAAAGGAGAGGACTGGGCTGTCAAACTGACAGCCCAGTCCTGCAGATTACACTGTCACTTTGACAGCTGCTTGCTGCTTCCTGTTTATCAGGATTGGTTAGCGATACCAAGCAGACGGCTGTCATCCTGATCTTTAGAGCTTTGCTGATTATATCAGGACAACCACATGCTTCCAGAACTGCCTTTCTTCCTAAAAAAAAAAAAGTATAAAATGCAGCCTGATGCTGCTTAAGCCTAGAACACAATGTCAGCCCGTGTGTATGGCAGCCGGTCTGACCGAAGACGGCAGCATTCTTCCCACTGATCACCAATGTAAGGGGCATTCTTCCCACTGACCACCAATGTAATGAACATTCTTCCCACTGATCACCAATGTAAGGAGCATTCTTCCCACTGATCACCAATGTAAGGAGCATTCTTCCTACTGATCATCAATGTAAGGGGCATTCTTCCCACTGATCACCAATGTAAGGGGCATTCTTCCTACTGAATAATGAAATAAAATATTACAATAAAATAATGAATACATTTTCTAAAGTTATTGTTTTTGTATTTGCTGCTATTTATTACTTTTAATTTTGTATTTTTCACAACCTGATTCATCACAAAGAACTTACCAATGATCCCTGTTTTGTTCATCTTGAAAAATACTTGGCCAGTAATTAAATTCAGCAGTGTTACATTTACCTGCATCCTGGTTTAATTGTTCTGGAGTTCGCAGTTAGTGCATTTCTATCCTGTAAGTTTTTGTACCTGCTTTCAGCTTTACTATAAATTAATCTCGGCAATAGATGTTTATTAGCTGAAATGAGTCTTTTCTGGTGTCCACACTTATCTATTACATATATAAGGAAACCATGCACTATATTGTTAACAGTATTGGGACGACTACCTTTACACACACATGAACTTTAATGGTGTCCCAGTCTTAGTCCGTTGGGTTCAATATTCAGTTGGCCCACCCTTTGCAGCTATAACAGCTTCAACTCTTCTGGGAAGGCTGTCCACAAGGTTTAGGAGTGCCTATGGGAATGTTTGTGGTAAAGGAACTTGAATGGCCTGCACAGAGTCCTGACCTCAACCCGATAGAACACCTTTGGGATGAATTTGAGCGGAGACTGTGAGCCAGGCCTTCTCATCTACATCAGTCTCTGACCTCACAAATGTGCTTCTGGAAGAATGGTCAAACATTCCCATAGACACTCCTAAACCTTGTGGACAGCCTTCAAAGAAGAGTTGAAGCTGTTATAGCTGCAAAGGGTGGGCCAACTCAATATTGAACCCTACGGACTAAGATTGGGATGCCATTGTGCTAATGTGTTCATGTGCGTGTAAAGGCAGGCGTCCCTACTCTTTTGACAATATAGTGTATATTATACTGAGTAAACAAAATCAGTTGTTTCCATATTCTTCCCAGAAGAGCTTACATTCTAATGTTCCCAATACTGTCTTTTGTGCAAGGGCTCATGGGCTGCAGCAGGAGATTGTAGCAAGTTGAATACAAACTCTGTATAGATAGTTATAGAACAGGGCCCCAGTGCTACAAGGCCATAGTGCTAACCACTGAGTCACTGGGCTGCCCCCCTCAATGTGAATGGCACTTAACGCAAGGCAGTGCAGCTGCTGTGGTGCACTACCGTGCCAATGAAGGGTCATTTTTTCACCCATTGTGGTGCATTGGAAAACCATTTATAATGCATAGGCTGTCCTAATGCATGTCATAGCCCAAGTTACTGCATGTTCATTAATGCAACGGAACGCTTACGTGTGAATGGACCCTGGGTTTGTACACCTTTGGTCTTGATGCACCTGGGATGCATTTAGCCGATTTTAGACTGAAAGCTCAGTTTAGCGTTAAGTTCCTTTTAGCCTTGCGTGACCATTTTCTTCCTCCTCCCATCCCTCAGGGCTTGGTATCGGCTCATCTATTGATCATGAAGCACCACAGACGTTATTGGATCTCCAGAAATGTGTAGTGCTGATTCTCTTGTCCAGGCCATTATCCACTTAACTGTGATTAACAAGTCTTGGCTATTGATGGCACTTCAGCAATCAATCCTCATAACTGCGAACTCTTAACTCCTTTACCGCTATGTATGTTATTTGCTTTAGCACTCTTTAATTATTACCACAACACCAGTGCAAAAATTGATCTGTTCCTGGTGGTCATTGGATTAAATAACACCTCACACCGAGCAGCTGCAATGGATCCTCTTACCATCTACTAATCTATACATTGAAGAGCTCATGCACATGGACACTTGTAGTAAAGTCTGGAGGTTTAGCTCAGGCTGGACCACTGTATCATGGAAGCACATGGTATTTCCAAGGGCCTGTAAATGCAGTGGCAGGGAGGGGTCATGGGTAGAGTTGAGCGAACACCTGGACGTTCGGGTTCTGCGGGTCCGTCCGAACTTTGGGAAAAAGTCCGGGTTCGGCTTCCGAACGTTGCCCAAACGTTATCCCGGACCCAGAACCCCATTGAAGTGAATGGGGACCCGAACTTTTAGGCACAAAAATGGCTGTAACAAAGTCCTGGCAAGTGCTAGAGGGCTGCAAAAGGAAGTAAAATGGGGGTAAGAGTGGGGCAAGTGCCCTACAAAAAAATGGGGATAGGGAAAATAAATTAAAATCAAATAAACTAGGAGATGATTTTTGAACAATAATGTGTCACTTACAGCTGCAGCTAGAACCTCTCCCTTTAGAACTAGGAGATGATTTTTGAACAAGAATCTGTCCCTCTAAGCAGAAGCCTCTACCTAGTGCAGTCAGATCGCTCAAAGCAGCAGTATGTGAAATCTCAAATTACTCCCACAATATGATCGTTGTGTACGATCGTAACGATAGTTGTGTTAGGCAGAGTTTAATCCACAATCTGCAACTCTAAGCAGCAGTATTTGAAATCTCAAATTCCTCCAACAATCTGATCGTTGAGCACAATCGTGGCGATCGTTGTTTTATGCAGAGTTTGATCTGCAACTCAAAGCAGCGGTATGTGAAATCTCAAATTTCTGCTATGTGTCCTCAGAGCAACAGCACAGCAGTAGTAATCTATCTCAGGATGCAGGATCAGATGTTGTTAAAATGTCTCTAATCTCTCCCTGACGCCGTCAGCCCCCTCTCCCTACAGCTAACCCAAGAGCATCTGACTGCAGCATCAAGTGACTCCAGCTTATAAAGAGGCTGGGTCACATGATGCACTGGCCAATCACAGCCATGCCATTAGTAGGCATGGCTGTGATGGCTTCTAAGGGACAAACCAGTGAAACGCTTGTTGATTGGCTGCCCTGCAGCTTCTCAACACGTGGAGTAAAATACCAGAACCCCGGACCCGAACCCGAACGTTTTTTGAAATGTCCGTGTTCGGGTCCGGGCCCCGGACACCCGAAAGTTCGGTACGGACCCGAACGTTACAGTCCGGGTTCGCTCAACACTAGTCATGGGTAGTAATGAGCGAACCAGGCAAAGTTATTATTCCGGGTTCAAGAAGCCTCACTTGGGTCCTCCTTGTCTTAGGCGTTTCACCAACCCAATTGTAGAGCTATCATGCTCAGAATGTCCAGGGTAAAACTTTATTATTCCAGAACAAAGTTCAAAAAGTCCAGCCTGGGACCTCTTCCTCTTAGGCATTTCATCCAACACTGGGCTTTATTGTAGATATATTGTATATGTAAGGTCCAGTATTTGTAAAACTGTATTATTCTAGGACAAATTTCAAGAAGCACCACCTGGGACCTCCTTCTCTTAGACCAGTGGTTCTCAACTCCGGTCCTCGGGATCCACTAACAGGTCAGGTTTGCAGGATAACTGAAATGCATCACAGGTGATATCATTTGCTGCTCAGTGATTGCAGTATTCTAGTCTGCATCTCCCCAAGGTAATACTTAAAATCTGGCCTGTTGGTGGGTCCTGAGGACCGGAGTTGAGAACCACTGTCTTAGACGTTTCACCTAACACTGAGCTTAATTGAAGAGATATCATATTTGTAAGGGCCAGTTATTGTAAAACTTTCATTTCACTTTGCATTTCACCCAACACTGGCCTCAGTCATAGATATATTGTATTCGTAAGGTCCAGCGCCTCTGCAAATTTACTATTCTGGGTCAGACTTTAAGCACCACCTGAGGTTTTCTCCACTTACGTGTTTCACCCAATGCTGGGCTTAATTGTAGAGCTATTGTGTCCATAATGTTCAATGCTTGTAAAACTTTATTATTCCAGGACAAACTTCAAAACACCTGTCTGGGACTTCCTCCTCATAGGCAGCTCACCCAACACTGGACTTAATTGAAGAGATATCGTATTTGTAAGGTCCAGTACTAAAACATAGGATATCTCTACAATCAAGTCACAGAAGGGGCTTCTTGAAATTTTGCCCTAAAATAATAATTCTCTACCCAGCACTGCCAACTCTGGGCTTAATGGTAGATATATTGTATTTGTAAGGTCCAGTGCTTCTAAAACTTTATTATTCTGGAACAGATTTAAAGAAGCCCCACCTTGGACCTCCTTCCCTTGTCCTTCTATTCTCCTTCTCTGGACTTAATTGTAAAAATATATTTGTAATGTCCCATATTTGTTAAACTTTATTACTCCAAGGCAAATTTGCAAAGTCCAGTCTGGAACCTCCTCAGGGGAGGGCTGGCAGCCGTAGGCCTGGAGGGCAAGTCCAGTCAAGTGGCCCATTGAACCACCAAATCAGCTCACCATCCATGCCCACCCAATGGGCCTAGTGGGATCCATGGTAGGGCCGGCCCTGGGCGCCCCCCCTCCCCCCTTTGCCTGCAGTTAGTTGGTGGCTGCACCCCTGGGCCCTATTTCCTTCCTCCACAAGAAAAAAAAGTGTGAGCGGGCAGCAGCCATTGGCCATTTCAAATGTAAGTTAGGGTGGCCTGGGGGGCAATTGCCACCCTACCCCCTGGGCCAGCCCTCCCCTGAACCTCCTCCTGTTATGTGTTTCACCCAACATTGGGCTTAATCGTGAAGCATACAATGTCTATACAATTAAGCCCAGTGTTGAGTAAAACGCGTCAGTTAAGGAAGTCCCAGGAGGGGCTTCTTTAAGTTTGTCCTGAAATATTAATGCTCTATGATTAAGCCCAGTGCTGGGTAAAACAGATCAGAGGAGGAACCCCCAGGCAGGGGGGCTTCTTCAAGTTTGTCCTAAAATAATAGTTCTCTACAATTACCTCAAATTTGGATGAAATGCATCAGAGGAGGAAGTCCCAGGAGGGGCTTCTTGAAGTTTGTCCTGAAATAATAATTCTCTGATTAAGCCAAGCTTGTGGCGAAATGCGTCCGTAGAAAGTCTGAGGTTGGAGTTTGCCCTGAAATAATAACATTTTACAAGTTTTGGACACTATGGTGTGCTACTGGCTTCTTTTCTTTTTTGACAGTTTGGGGTGAGGCAGTGATCCACTATATAGGACTTAGGAGACATGGGACATACTTTTACTTGTAGGTTCCTTCAACTTCTGCTTTCCCTAGCTCCACATGCCTTCACCTTGCTCCCTTGGAGCTTCACTTGGAAGTGAAGAGAAGCTTCCGGTAGGGATAGCACAGGGGCTTAGTGGTCGGTTCTGCTGTGAAATTTGCATCACTGTTGTCACTCTGGCTAGTTAGTCTTTGATAGTTGTAGTTTTGAATTGAGTTGGAGTTTAGAAATGGACACACAAATTAAAGACTATCTCCAATTAGCACTGTTTAGGCAATTAAAGCAACAATGTTTTTCTTTTTGTTTCCTTAAAAAAAAGAACTTAAACTATATAAATAAACTATATAAATTAAGCTGATTGTTGTAAGCACCCCAGCAAGTTTTATAAGATTAGTCCCATACCCGGGAACTGTCACTTTTGCTGGGCAGTGTAGTCTGCATGTAAATGTATGAGAAAAATCTAAAAACGGAATTGAAATACTGAATGCTATCGTTATAGGCATTAACCTCATACAGTGTGTTTGGTATATTGGGCCTTTGAGTTAAAGCTGAACCCCAGGAAAAGCAAATATTGTCTACCCCATTCATCATGTGTATTCTTCCTTGAATCTCTGTGTGCTTTGTGTATTTCTACAAGATCTATGCAGAAATCCAGCGTGAGACTTCCTGTAATAAAGACCGCTCACTGCTGCTCTCTCTCCTTGTGCAGGGTGAATGGTTTGTCTCCGCCCCTGCTGTCGTTTATGTAGTGGGTGGAGCCTCCTGTGTCCCTCCCACATCTCTGCTCTCTGCACAGGCTGTATACAGCCCAGTGATGATATCACTGCTACTTTTACAAATCCTATCCGGGTTTGTAAAGGAATTTGGTGCACCAAATATGGATTTAAATCCCTTGTAGAGATGTGCGGTTCGTTTCATTCCGAATCGAAATTCGGATGAATTTTTAGTTATTCGAGAAATTCGGATCTATCTGAATTTTCAAATGAAAAAAGTAACGACTTTAAAGAGTCTGAAAAAAATGAATCTAAATTACAGACAAAATTTGAATCCAAATACATTTTTGAATCATTTTCAAATAGAATTTGAATCGTTTTCAAATTGTTTTCAAATAGAATGCGAATCGTTATCAAATTTGAATTCAAAATTTTAAATAGAATAGAAAATTAAGGAATAAAATAGAAAAGAATAGGATGGAAAATAAAAAAAATAGAATAAAATAGAAAGAATAAAACCTTCTTCTGAAATGAGAATTTTCGAATAGAATAAATTCAGATTCAAATGGAATAAATTTGAATTTGAATAGAAAAGAATACACTAGAAAATAAATGAACAGAATAGAATATAAACTAGAATAGAAAAAAACAGGAGCGGCCGGTTTATAAGGGGCGCAGGGGCGCCGCTCCTCTAGTTTGCATGCGGGGTGCCGGACTCATAGGTTTCTATGATTTTTTTTTTTTTTTCAAGCCACATGATTAGAGCCGGAGGCTCTAATTGGCTTGAAAAAGGTTGGGCTTGGGGGGCGTGGCCGGATGGTGAGCTGAGCAGACGTGCTTGAGAGGAGCTCCTGACATCCTGACTCTAATCCTGTGCAGAGCTGATGCATCCGACTTTCCTACACTTCCATCGGGGTGTTGTGTGCCCCCAGCTGGCAGCCTGAACCTGAGGGAATGTTTATTGGCGAGTGGGAGCCGCCGTCAAGACATACCGCGGCTTGGGCCTAGTCCCGGGTAGCAGCGGCGCCCGAACCGAGTCTCCTATCTGCCTAGGCCCTGGGTGAGTGAAGCATCGCTGCTTGGGAACGGGGACTATAGACTCCGGTCATGCCCACTGTGAACCGGAAAGCCGCAAAAAAAGGGCCACAGGAGCTGCGCCAGACCCGCTCGGTGCAGGGCCTGGGTCAGGGCCCCTCCTCCGCCATCTTGCTAGCAGAGCAGAAGGGGAAGCGTGTCACAGACACACAGGTGGCGACTTGGGCAATGGAGGCTGCTGTGGAAGGGGGGATACATAGTCTGGGTGCATCCACTACCCTGGTCCATCCTGTTCCTAGTTCCCCAGAGTTGGAGTCGCCGCAAGAATCCATCACCAGGCCGATCCTGGAGGCCATTAATGCCAGCAGCGCCGCAGTCATGGTCTGTATAGACCAGTGTTTTTCAACTCCAGTCCTCAAGGCACACCAACAGGTCATGTTTTCAGGATTTCCCTCAGATGAAACAGCTGTGGTAATTACTAAGGCAGTGAAACTGATCAAATCACCTGTGCAAACTCATGGAAATCCTGAAAATATGACCTGTTGGTGTGCCTTGAGGACTGGAGTTGAAAAACACTGGTATAGACCACTTAGCCACAGAATGTAACCTCATCCGCCATGACATGGACAAGATCAGGGGCAGGCTCACCGCAGCGGAGGAGCGGATCTCAGATGTGGAAGACTCCTCTCATACCTATGGAGCGCAGCTTGTAGAGCTACAAGGCCTGGTCAAATCGTTGCAAAGGAGAGCTGAAGACGCAGAGGACAGACAAAGGAGGAACAATGTAAGAGTGGTGGGCTTGCCGGAGGGGTCTGAGGGGGATAATCCTACTCTCTTTGCTGAACGCTTTTTCCAACAGCTGCTGACATTGGGTGATTTACCCCCCACTTATGTGGAGGAAAGAGCTCATCGGGTACCCACAGGCCCCAGTCCCCCAGGCTCCTATCCTAGGCCATTCCTGGTGCGATTCCTGAATTTCAGGGATAGGGATCGCATCCTGGCAGAATCCAGAAAGCAACAGCTTCTTAAATACGATAATGCCCAAGTCATGCTGTTTCCAGACTTCTCGGCTGAGACCCAACGCAGACGTCGGTCCTTTAATGATGTCAGAAAGTGCCTGAGAGACAAGGCTATTCAATACCGCATGTTATACCCCAGCAAGCTTCGCGTACAATTTAAGGGCTCTGTCAAATTCTTTGAAACCCCTCAGGAGGCCGGTGACTGGCTAGATGGACTCCCATAACTGCAAATTGCCCTTTTTCTCCTGAAATAGGACCCTGGGGGTTTTGAATCGGAGTTTCCTGAGCACCTGTTGTGCATACCTGTTATCCAGTTTATCTAACAAGGTATCCTGACTGCTACAACCTGGTTTTGGGCTAGGGCGGTGGGTGTGATTTTGTTGCGGGACTCGGGGCTCGCTGGTGGGCATTGCCCCCCCGGTGGAAAAGAGTTATGCATCCTGCACTGTTTAGTGTCTGCAAGTTTTGTCCTGAGACACGGAGCTGACAGAAATTCCCAGGACAAGAGTACTTTTTGTCGGACTAATTGGGACATTCGGTCCCTCCTCTAAGTGAATAACTGTTGGGTTGAGTTGATATTGTTGTTCTCAATGGGATAAGGCCACACACCAGGTTCAGTCCAGTTGATTGGTTAAGGTATAATGGCAGGGAAAGTTACAATCTGCTTGGGGGGCTGGTTTCTAATTCTTGGTGCCATAGGGGGGTGGGGTGGGGTGGGGTGGGATGGGCTCCGGCCATGGGGAGGCCCCCTATGGGTGGAGGGAGTCCGAGTACACATGGTATACCATCTTTTGGCGGGACAATGGCTGATCACATAAGGTTCCTTTCTTGGAATGTCAGGGGTCTGGGAGATAAATACAAGAGGGCTTCTGTATTTCATTGTCTTAAACAATATAAACCACATGTGATCCTACTCCAGGAAACACATCTGGAGGGGGGCAGGGTGCTGTCCTTGCGGCGACCATGGATCCAGCGGGGGTTTCACTCCACGTACTCCTCCTATGCTAGAGGTACGTCGATCCTGGTCAGCAAGGCGGTACCGTGCAACATTCACCAGGTGATCTCTGATCCGGGGGGTAGGTATGTCACCCTGGTCATTAATATTTGTTATAAGAAAATGTTGTTGGTTAATGTGTATCTGCCTCCGCTTTCCAAAATCCAATTATTGCATGACCTCTGGACCGGATTGGCAACCTATCTGCAGCTCCCCCTGTTGGTCATGGGGGATTTTAATGCAGTCTTGGACGGTTTGGACACGCCCAACCCGGCTAGAGAGTGCTCTCAGGATCTGAACTCATGGGCCTCGGTGATGGGTCTGACTGAGCTCTGGAGATGGAAACATCCAGGTGCTATTCCCATCTGTCGGCTGCTCACCGCTCTGCGGCTTGGATAGACCTAGCTTTTGGGAATTCAATGCTGACCCCCTGTGTGCAGGATGCGGAGTATTTGGCGGGTGGTATCTCCGACCACTCCCCCTTGGTGCTCACCCTTTTATTGGGGGGGCCGGGGGTGAGGGGCTGGAAGATATCCCCGGGCTGGTTGCAAAATGAGCAGGTTCAGTCGCATATACAGAAGGCTACCTCCTCATATTGGGAACTGAATGAAGGCTTGGCTGATGTAGGGACGCTCTGGGATGCTTATAAGGCTGTTATTAGGGGTGAATGCATTTCTGCGGTTAAAGAGGCACAGAGGGAGCATGGCACTGAACTAAAGATGTTACAGGAGGAGGAGGGGGCATGTGCGAAGAGATTTGCAGAGTCCCCCACAGAAACCAATTATTCATCTCTGCTACAGGCCCGCAGGGGCCTCTCCCTACACTACACGAACTTAGTGCATACAGAGGCTGGTCATAGGGCGGCGTCGCTCTTCGCCGAAGGGGACAAAAATGGTAAGCTTCTTGCCATGCTAGTGGCAGATTTTAGGCCCAACTCCTGTATTCCTAGTATTAGACGAATCGGGGGGGGACCTGGTGACTGAACCCGCGGCCATATTGACTGAATTTGAGCGATTCTACTCCACATTCTACGCTCCCATCCCGCAATATGACGTGTCGGCTCTAGATTCCAAATTGGCATCTCTGGATATTCCCACTCTGTCAGATCAGGATAGGGAGATCTTAGATGCTCCCATCACGATCAAGTTGAGGCGGCCATCTGCTCCTTCCCTCCTAACAAGGCCCCGGGACCAGACGGTTTCCCGATAGACCTTTACAAAAATCACATTGAAATAATGGCACCCAGACTTGTTAAGCTGTTTGTAGGTTGTGTGGAGAGTGGTTCCCTCCCTGCCTCTATGGTGTTGCTCCCGAAGCCGGGCAAGGACCCCTTGGAATGTTCCTCGTACCGCCCCATAGCGCTCCTGAATACAGATTTTAAGATTTTGACCAAGGTCTTGTCTGCCAGGGTGGCCAAAGTTGTCTCCACGCTGGTAGACTCAGACCAAACTGGGTTTATGCCAGGCAAGTCCACGGACACCAACCTGCGTAGACTTTTCACCCACCTCCAGCTGGAGAGGGATCGTCACGCGTGGTGGTCTCCATCGACATAGAAAAAGCATTAGACTCCATAGACTGGTACTACATGTGTAAAGTCCTGGAGCGAATGGGATTCGGGCTTTCGGAAGTGGGTGAGTTTGCTTTACAGCAGACCCAGAACGGCTATACGAATGGGTAATGCTGTCTCCTCCTTTTTCGGCATAGGAAGGGGTACGAGGCAGGGATGTCCTCTGTCCCCTTACCTGTTCGCCCTCATGATGGAACCAATAGCGATCGCCCTTAGGTCCTCCCCGGACATTCAGGCTGTTAAGGTAGGCAATCTAAGAGAGTGTTTAGCGTTATATGCTGATGATATGTTGCTGTTTCTTGGGGACCCGAAAGAGTCCCTGAGGGCAGCACTTAACATAATGAACAATTTCACTGTATACTCTGGATTAAAAGTAAACTGGGGCAAATCGTCTATCCTTCCACTTGACGCTGCAGCGAGGGATGGGGCGGACCCAGACTTGCCACTCAAGTGGGTCTCCTCGATCACTTATCTGGGTGTTAGAGTAACGGCCCATGTTAGGGACTATTTCCAGCTGAATTTAGCTCCCTTGGTGCCTCTCCTCAAAAATAAAATGCAGGCCTGGCAGAGACTTCCTCTCTCGTTGATGGGGCGGGTGAACCTCATTAAAATGAAGCTTCTTCCAGTAATCCTTTATTTTCTCAGACACGCGCCAGTGAGGGTCCTGCTGTCCTTCTTTAAGCAATTAGAGGGCATCACTGGTTCGTCTCTCTGGGCCCCTTCCCCACCCCGCATAGGTATCAAGGTCTTGCAGGAACCGGTGGATCAGGGAGGTCTGGCATTGCCGGACTGGAGGAAATACTACATAGCGGGGCAACTGGTGTTTGTACATAGATGGCTAACAATGGATGAGGAGGACTCGGCCACGGTTCTGGAGGCGGCTCAATTAGGCTCTTATGAATCTCTACGGATGGCAATACACAGGGGTACACGAGCCGTCCTCCCCCTCACTCAATCTATGAAGGCCACGATTAGGGCGTGGGAGGAGGCACTTAAAATGGCATGCCCTAGTTACTTAGGAGTGTCACCCCTGGCGCCGTTGTGGTTGAATCCGAAATTACCCCATTTTCTGTCCTT
>BLSH010050352.1:557314-570119 GCA_018402905.1 Glandirana rugosa
CGGCCGAGGATTTAGCACCAGCCACCACTGGAAAGAATATAACAATTTAAATAGAATAAATCCGAATATAATATAATCATTCTGCACATGTCTAATCCCTTGTTGCTGTTGAGGAATAGATGTTATTTAAAGTTTTTTTGAGCCCGGAGTTCAGCTTTAAGTTATTGCTCATTCCTGCATGGGCAGAGCAGGGGTATGGATCGTGCACCCTTCTGTAGCCCAGCAATTATTGCAGCTTGGGTCATGAGCGACCATTAAAGAATGGCAAGGCTGCCAAGTGTATATAATCCCATCTGTGAGATTCTTCAATTCTGTCTGCTGGAGATAATTGCAGTCGGAGCGATGGTGTCACCGCCTTCCTTAACTACCCGGGAACGGAGCCACTGATGGTTCCAGCGAGTTGGCAGGAGCCGGCTTGTTGTGCGACTGCTTGTCACAGCCTAGATGTAATAGAAATATGGAGGCTGACAGCGCTTGCCTATTTTATTTTTTTAACCACTTTGGCCCCGGAAGGATTTACACCCTTCCTGACCAGAGCACTTTTTGTAATTCGGCACTGCGTCCCTTTAACTGACAATTGCGCGGTCATGCGATGTTGTACCCAAACAAAATTGATGCCCCTTTTCCCCCACAAATAGAGCTTTATTTTGGTGGTATTTGATCACCTCTGCAGTTTTTATTTTTTGCCCTATAAACAAAAAAAGAGCAACAATTTCGAAAAAAAAATTTTTTTTACTTTTTGCTTTAATAAATATCCCCCAAAAAATAAATATATAAAAAAACAAATTTATTCCTCAGTTTAGGCCGATATATATTCTTCTACATATTGTTGGTAAAAAAAAATCGCAATAGGAGTATATTGATTGGGTTGAGCAAAATTTATCATGCTTACAAACTATGGGAATGGATTTTTGGCATGTTTATTATTTATATATATTTGTTACTAGTAATGGCGGTGATCTGCGATTTTTAGCGGGACTGTGAAATTGCGGCAGACAGATCAGACACTTTTGACACTTTTTTGGGACCACTGACATTTATACAGCGATCACAGCTAAAAATAGCCCCCTTTAGAGCCCCCTTCCCAGCAGGTGTCCTCTTTAGAGCACTCTTTCCAGCAGGTGTCCCCTTTAGAGCCCTCTTTCCAGCAGGTGTCGTTAGAGCCCCCTTTCCAGCAGGTGTCCCCTTTAGAGATCCCTTTCCAGCAGGTGTCCCCTTTAGAGCCCCCTTTCCAGCAGGTGTCCCCTTTAGAGCCCCCTTTCCAGCAGGTGTCCCCTTTAGAGCCCCCTTTCCAGCAGGTGTCCCCTTTAGAGCCCTCTTTCCAGCAGGTGTCCCCTTTAGAGCCCCCTTTCCAGTAGGTGTCCCCTTCAGAGCCCCCTTTGCAGCAGATGTCCCCTTTAGAGCCCCCTTATTAGCAGCTGTCCCCTTTAGAGCCCCCTTAACAGCAGTTGTCCCACTCTGCAATGTACTCTGATGGCTCTCTGTCCCTCCTGCACTCTGCATTGCCGCTGTGGTAATGCAGAGTGCATGGGAAACAGAGAGCCATCGGAGAACATTGTACAGTGCAGGGGGAAGGCAGAGAGCCACTGACATTTGGATTGATCCTCGTGTGTTCCTTCCGCTGAGCGCCTCTGACCTCCGTTGGCTCCCATTCCCACTCTCTGCACTCCTTCCCTGCTCCGTCCCCTAAGCAGGAACTACAGAGATACCATCGGGTATCCATGCGTGTCAGCGACTCAGCGCGCATTAAGGACAAGATGGATGAGATTGGCGGTATGCATCTGCCATAATTCTGTGGAACCCCTGAGGACTTCCCGCAGAACCCCGGTTGAGAAACACTGGGTAAAGTGTTCCCTAGGGAGGTGTTTCTAACTTTGGGGGGAGTTTAGAGACTGGGGGTGGAGGGAGAAAGCTGCTCCCGATCACTGGGAACAACAGATGTCTCCACTCCCCTTGCAGAACGGGGATCTGTTTGTTTACATGAATGGATCCCCATTCTGGCTCTGTAAAGAGCGATCGCGGGTAGCCGGAGGACATCGCGCATCGACTCCATTCCAGTGCAGTGGGCGCACGCGCGCTCCCTACAGTCTCTTAAAGCCCAGCCGTACATCTACTACGATTTGCAAAAAAAAGGCGACCTGCCCCCATCAAATGAGGGCGACTGGTCGGCAAGTGGTTAAATTCGGTACTATTGTAATTCGGAAATTCTCATACATCCGAATTTGCGAAAAATTAAAATTCATCCGAATTTTCATTCGGAACAAAATAAACTGCAATGTCTAGATGATGGTCGTGCCATTGATCTTGACAGCGAAGTCAAGGGAAGAAGCATGTGGGAAAGATAATATGAGCTCAGTTTTGGACAAGTTGAGTTTGAGGAAGTGGTGTGACATCCAGATTGAGATGTCAGTTAGTAAATTAGTGATACGTGAGGAGACTGAAGGAGTGAGCTGAGGAGTAGAGAGATAGATTTGGGTGTCGTCGGCGTAGAAAAGATATTGAAAGCAATGGGAGGCTATCAGTAGAATGAGAATAGGCGAGGTCCAAGAACAGAACCTTGGGGACCCAGACGGAGAAAGCAAAAGGAGATGAGGAAGTACTGTAGCATTGTAGGTGACACTGAAGGTGCGGTAGGATAGGTAGGGTGAGAGCCAGCGAAGAGCACAGTCACCTAGACCAAAGGAGTAAAGGTTTTTTTGAGGAGAGGATGGTCAACCGTATCAAAGGCAGCTGAAAGGTCCAAGAGCAGAAGTACAGACTAGCGTCCATTGGTTTTTGCTGTTAGTAAATCGTTTGTGAGCTTTAGGGGAGCAGTTTCAGTGGAGTGTTGAGGGTGAAGTCCAGACTGAAGGGGATCGATAAGGTTTTTCTTAATGAGGTGGTCACTCAGTTGGTTGTAGAACAGACATTCAAGGAGTTTGGAGGAAAAGGGGAGCAAGGAGATGGGGCATAGGTTGTTAATATTAATGGGGTCCAAGGATGGGGGTGACTAGTGCATGTTTTAGAGAGTTAGCGAAGATTCCAGAAGAGAAGGAGAGAATGAAGATGTGGTTTAGAGAGTGTAGGATAGAGTCAAAGGGGGTGACCACAGTATTTGAGAGGGAACAGGGTCCAGGGGGACTGGTGGTTAGGTGGGTATTAGAAAGTTTAGACGTTTAGCTACCTTGTCTATAGTAGCAGGGTTGAATAAGAGAAGTGTTGTACCTGTGAGGCTCTTAATGGTATGGCTGATCAGAATACCTTGTGTGTGCATATACATTATATTGCCAAAAGTATTGGTATGCCTGCCTTTACACACACATGAACTTTTATGGCATCCCAGTTTTAGTCCGTAGAGTTCAATATTGAGTTGTCCCACCCTTTGCAGCTATGACAGCTTCAACTCTTCTGGGAAGGCTGTCCACAAGGTTTAGAAGTGTGTTTCTGGGAATATTTGACCATTCTTCGAGAAGTGCATTTGTTGTATCAGGCACTGATGTGGATGAGAAGGCCTGGCTCATAGTCTCTACTCTAATTCATCCCAAAGGTGTTCTAGCAAATTGAGGTCAGGACTTGTGTCAAGTTACTCCCCCAAACTTGCTCATCCATGTCTTTATGGACCTTGCTTTGTGCAGTGGTGAGCAGTCATGTTGGAACAGGAAGGGGTCATCCCCAAACTGTTCCCACAAAGTTGGGGGCATGAAATTGTCCAAAATGTCTTGGTATGCTGACGTCTTAAGAGTTCCCTTTCCTGGAATTAAGGGGCCAAGCCCAACTCCTGAAAAACAACCCCACACCATAATCCCCCCTCCACCAAATGATTTGGACTGGTGCACAAAGCAAGGTCCATAAAGACATGGATGAGTGAGTTTGGGATGGAGGAACTTGACTGGCATGCACAGAGACTTGACCTCAACCCGACAGAACACCTTTGGGATAAATTAGAGCGGAAACTGCGAGCCAGGCCTTCTCGTCCAACATCAGTGCCTGACCTCACAAATTTGCTTCTGGAAGAATGGTCAAACATTCCCATAGACACTCCTAAACCTTGTGGACAACCTTTAGCCAGAAGAGTTGAAGCTGTTATAGCTGCAAAGGGTGGGCCTACTCAATATTGAACCCTTAGCTCTCATACACACGGGCGTTTTGTAATGCCACGTTTCTGGGCGTTTTTTGCAGCTCTGCATGTTATTCAATGGAACTATAAAATGCTGACGTTTTTGAGCAGTAGAGGGCATCGGCATTAGTGAGCTGTAGCTAGAACGCGGGACCAGTGCGTTCCGAAGCTGCAGCGTCATGGTGATTTTGACGCCGAGCCGGCAAAACGCTCAATAACGTTGCTTAACATTGTATACACATTGTTAAGCCTCGTAAGGCGTTCTATTCAAAATCAATGGTTCCCTATGGGAGCCCATTGATTTGAATAGAAGCCGCACCACAAGTCGGATCAAGTTGATCCGCGACTTGTGTGCTAGGGGTCTTAAAGGGAAACCCCCGCAAAAAGTTTGCGTGGGGTTCCCCCTCAAGAGCATACCAGGCTCTTCGATCTAGCATGGATTTTAAGAGGATTTTTTGGCGTGGGGTCCCCCTCAAAATCCATACCAGACCCTTATCCGAGCACGCAGCCTTTCAGGCCAGGAAAGGGGGTGAGGACGAGCGAGCGCCCCCCCCCTCCTGAACCGTACCAGGCCGCATTCCCTCAACATGGGGAGTATGGGTGCTTTGGGGCAGGGGGGGGCACTGCACCCCCCACCCCAAAGCACCTTGTCCCTATGCTGATGGGGACAAGAGCCTCTTCCCGACAACCCTGGCCGTTGGTTGTCGGCGTCTGCGGGCGGAGGCTTATCGGAATCTGGAAGCCCCCTTTAATAAAGGGGCCCCCAGATGCCGGGCCCCCCACCCTATGTAAATGAGTATGGGGTACATCGTACCCCTACCCATTTACCTGGAAAAAAGAAGTGTAACAAAAAAAACACACTACACAGCTTTTTAAAATATTTTATTAAATCAGCTCCGGCGTCTTCTCCCCTCTCTTCATCGTCTTCTTTCTTCGGCTCTTTTGCGGGGTCTTCTGTCTTTTGAAGGGTCTTCTGCTCTTTTGCCGCTGTCTCCTCAGCTAGCTTCTCTCGCTTCTTCTCCCGATTCTTCTACTTCTCCTTCTTTTTCTCCTTCTACTTCTCCTCTCTCTTCCACTCGAATGCCGGTTCTGTGCTGCGCGATTTCCTTATATTGGCATGGGGCGGGGGCCACACGGTGACGTCATCATGAGGCCCACCCTCATGATGACGTCACTGTGTGGCCCCGCCCCATGCCAATATAAGGCAACTCTGCAGCACGGACCCGGCATTTGAGTGGAAGAGAACGACAAGTCAACATCTCGAGAAGGAGAAGGATCGGGAGAAGAAGCGGGAGAAGCTAGCTGAGGAGACCCCGCAAAAGAGCAGAAGAAAGAAGACGAAGAGAGGGGAGAAGATGCTGGAGCTGATTTAATTAAATATTTTAAAAAGCTGTGTACTGTGTTGTTTTTGGTACACTTTTTTTTCCAGGTAAATGGGTAGGGGTACGATGTACCCCATACTCATTTACATAGGGTGGGGGGCCCGGCATCTGGGGGCCCCTTTATTAAAGGGGGCTTCCAGATTCTGATAAGCCTCCGCCCGCAGACCCCGACAACCAACGGCCAGGGTTGTCGGGAAGAGGCTCTTGTCCCCATCAACATGGGGACAAGGTGCTTTGGGGTGGGGGGCGCAGTGCCCCCCCTGCCCCAAAGCACCCATACTCACCATGTTGAGGGCATGCGGCCTGGTATGGTCCAGGAGGGGGGGGGGTGCTCGCTCGTCCCCACCCCTTTTCCTGGCCTCCCAGGCTGCGTGTTTGGATAAGGGTCTGGTATGGATTTTGAGGGGGACCCCTTAAAATCCATGCTAGATCGAAGAGCCTGGTATGCTCTTGAGGGGGAACCCCACGCAAACTTTTTGCGGGGGTTTCCCTTTAAGATCCCTAGCTCACAAGTCGCGCCGCAAGTCGGATCAACGTGATCCGACTTGTGGTGTGGCTTCTATTCAAATCAATGGGCTCCCACAGGGAACCATTGATTTTGAATAGAGGCAGAAAACGCTGCTGAAAGCTAGCGTGAAAAAACGTGCAATGACGTCAATGCAAAACGCAGAGAAAAACTGCAATTTTTTTTCCCTGACGTCAGGCCCGGCGTTTTGCTTATTTTTTTTGCAAACGCCCGTGTATATGAGGCCTAAGGACTAAGACCGGGATGCCATTAATATTCATGTGCGTGTAAAGGTGTCCCAATATTTTTGGTAATATTGTGTGTGTGTGTGTGTGTGTGTGTGTGTGTAATATAATGCTGGGTCCACTTAAGGGAGACAGCGGCTGTAGCATTAAGCAAGCACTTAGCAAACATTAGCAGGCTTTTAACAAGATTCACCAGTCTTCTCATTTTGCTTGTAATTTACAATAGGGAATATTCCATCAAATATTACATGAGATAATCCAGAGCCGTATGCACCCAATATTAGCGGTGACTCATCTCCCGGCTGAGCAGATCATGTAATAAGTCCCACATTTCCATCCTCCTTGTCATACAGTTCAGACCCTTCAGTCATTACCAATGGCGTGTTCACAAATCAGATCCTTTGTTGTCAGTCTCCGGCACCCTGCGCTTGCTAAGCCCTTCATCTCATGGTCTTTCAAGTCCATATTTTTTTCCAATGAAATTATTTCACACTGTGGATCAGAGGCTTTTTTTGTACTCTTGCACCCTATGTGGATGTCTGAGCTGGCTTGGCTAAATTGCTTTTTATAGGTTGGACGTATATTGAGAGACCTGTCCAATGGCGGTGGGATGGAAGATATTTTGTCATCAAATTTCAGTACTTTACATGCAAAAAATAAATACAACAAATAAGCCCTCGCATTTTGCAAGTGGAAAATGATTGCTGGCGAGTGTGGGGCAGCCTTGGAGGGGGGCACTTTCTCTCCAGCGATCGACCAGGGGAAGAGAGAGCCAGCCGGGTCATCACAGAGCGGAAAACATTGCTTTAACAGCTTTCATTTGAATTGCTGAGTGTTTCCCGCGCTCCCCGTCACATACAGCCCCGCCTCCTGCCCTGGGTACTTTGATAGACAGAACACGGGTCCAATGCTGGGCTGTATGTGATGGCGAGTGCAGGAAACACTCTGCAATTCTAATGAAATCTGTTACAGTGATGTTCCCTGCTCTCTGATGATCCGGCCGGCAATCCTTTTCCTCTCCTCTCTCTTCACCTGCACAGGTGAAGCAGCAATGATGGACACAGGTGAGACTGCATTGATGAGCAGTGAGGCTGCATTGATGAGCAGTGAGGCTGCATTGTTGGGCACAGGTGAGGCTGCATTGATGAGCACAGGTTAAGCTGCATTGATGGGCACAGGTGAGGCTGCCTTGATGGGCACAGGTGAGGCTGCATTGATAGGCACAGGTGAGGCCGCATTGTTGGGCACAGGTGAGGCCGCATTGATGGTTACAGGTGAGGCTGCATTGTTGGGCACATGTGAGGCTGCATTGTTGGGCACAGGTGAGGCTGCATTAATGGGCACAGGTGAGGCTGCATTTTTGGGCACAGGTGAGGCTGCATTGTTGGGCACAGGTAAGGCTGCATTGATGGGCACAGGTGAGGCTGCATTGTTAGGCACAGGTGAGGCTGCATTATTGGGCACAGGTGAGGCTGCATTGTTGGGCACAGGTGAGGCTGCATTGTTGGGCAAAGGTGAGGCTGCATTGTTGGGCACAGGTGAGGCTGCATTGTTGGGCACAGGTGAGACTGCATTGATGGGCACAGGTGAGGCTGCATTGATGGGCACATGTAAGGCCACATTGATGGGCACAGGTGAGGCTGTGTTGATGGGTATAGGTAAGGCTGCATTGTTAGGCACAGGTGAGGCTGCATTGTTAGGCACAGGTGAGGCTGCACTGATGGGCACAGGTAAGGCTGCATTGATGGGCACAGGTGAGGCTGCATTGATGGGCACAGGTGAGGCTGCATTGATGGGCACAGGTGAGGCTGCATTGATGGGCACACGTGAGGCTGCATTGATGGGCACAGGTGAGGCTGCATTGAAGGACACTGATAAATGTGTTGTTAATATTGAGGGGCAGGCTAAGGGTTGGGTGGGGCAACTGGTGGCAAGTAACCCTTAAGGCCTGGCTAGTAGCTCAGGACTTGCAATTTTGAGCCCTGCATTAAATATATCCCTAATAATAAAAATGTATATACGTGATATTGCACAATCCTTGAAAGTGGTGACGTGTGAACAGTATGTGCATCAATTCATATATGGCCAGTGTGAGGATCTAATGACACCATATAATAATAAAATAAAGTGACTCAGCGTGTGAACCGTATTGCAAATCCTTGAGGCTGGGTCCACACTTGTCCGACAAACGGACCTACATGGTGAGCACAAGTCGCATGACGTCACCAAATCAATGTTTCCCTATGAGAGTCGTCTTAACTGGTCCGCAACAAGTCAGTCCGACTTTGAAAAAGGTTTCTGTACTACTTTGGTTCGACTTCAGCCCATGGAATATCATTGAAGTCGGATCAAAGTCGGATCCTTGTTCTAACCATCCGACTTGTGACATCCGACTTGGTGATTACAGCAGCCTTAAAAGGAATTTATCTCACACTGGGATTGTTTTGATTGGTCAAAGGACAAGTCACTATCTCAAAGTCGGAGCAAAATCTTATCTTGTTCATTCAAGTCGGATGGAAGTAGGGCCGATGTTGCAGGGCAAAGTAGGATCAAAAGTCTGACCGTTTTTGTGTCGGATAGGGTGAACCCAGCCTTAAGCCTCGTACACACGGGACGACGATCGTACGTACGATCATCTCAAATCATATGTTGGCTGTTGTATCTTGCATACTGACTGCACTACACGATCGTACGACCACAGAAAGAACGTTCAGGTGCATGTAATTAGCATCCAGGCGTTCCTGACTTCTGAGCATGCGTGTTTTGCACCAGATCAGAATAGGTGTACCAAATAAGAATCACGTGTAAAGATAAAAACCATGGCGTTCTCCGCCCCTCACGTCACTTCCGGTGTACTGTACGACCCGGCCGCGGCCATTGTGATGTGAGGGGCAGAGAACGCCATGGTTTTTATCTTTACACGTGATTCTTATTCTTATTTGGTACACCTCTCCTGATCTGGTGGCATATTTAAGGCGTTTATTATTAACATCAAGGTGAGAGTCCTGTGGGCATAGTTGGTGGTGGCCGCGGCACAAGAAGCCTTTCTGGTGGCTTATGAAGATCTTTCCTACTGAGTTTGAGCACCTTTAGGCTCCATTCACACTAATGCGTTTTTTGATGCATTTTGCAGAAATGCGGGGAATTTTTTTTAACATGGATTCCTATGGAACACGTTCACATCAATGCATTTTTTTGTGCCTCTGCGTTTTTGGAAAGGGTCGGACTTTTTTTCATGCAAAAAGTAGTGTTTTGCATGTAATAGACTTCAATGGGCATGCAAGAAAAACGCAAGTGCTGTGTTTTTTATGCGTTTTTACCGTAATTTTGCAGTGATTTGCATTTTGTGTTTTTAAATCTGCATAGCAACATAATCCCCCCCCCAAAAAAAAAAAAATCATAAAACAATTAAAAATAAAAAACGCAAATCACATTAAAATCTCATCAAAAACGCTGTAAAAAAATGCAGAAAGCACAGCAAAAGGCAGTGAAAAAACAAATGCAAAATGCATTGATGTGAATTGAGCCTTAGGCCCCTTTCACACTTATGCAACTTGGGACTGCAAAGTCGCATGACAAGTAATTCCCCACTATTTCCAATGAGTACCGTTCATGTCTGTACTACTTCAAGTCGTGCTGAATTCAAAGTAATCCCTGCATTACTTTGGCCCAACTATGATGCAAATTGCGGTCCATAGACTTCAATGTTAAACCCTCAAAGTCGCTTGCAAATCGCACCTGAATAATATAGTTGCAATTTCTGTACTATTTCTGTACCATGCATTTTGATGCAGGGCAGTTTAAAAAAAGGGACAGCAGAACAGAGAGCTGGTGACTGATAGCTCGGCTCTCAGCCTTAGAGCCGGTGGGGGACAGATGCTGGATAAGTAACATAAGGTAAGTATGATCCCCCCCCCCCCCCAAAAAAAAATCTCATACTTCTCTTTTAAGCCTCGAACAATGTATAAGGGTTTATTTTAGAGATCAGGTCAACTTTTAGGACCACGTCACTTGGGCGATTCTGTTGCTGCAAGGGAAGAACATCCTGAAGGGACATCATGTACGGACATCATGAAGGAACATCATGGAGAGACATTATGGATAAACATCCTGAAGGAACATCCTGAAGGGACATCATGGACAGACATCATGATAGAACATCATGAAGGGACATCATGGACAGACATCATGATGGAACATCATGGAGGGACATTATGGACAGACATCATGATGGAACATCATGGAGGGACATCATGGACAGACATCATGATGGAACGTCATGGAGGGACATCATGGATAGACATCATGATAGAACATCATGGAGGGACATCATGGACAGACATCATGATGGAACGTCATGGAGGGACATCATGGATAGACATCATGATAGAACATCATGGAGGGACATCATGGACAGACATCATGATGGAACGTCATGGAGGGACATCATGGATAGACATCATGATAGAACATCATGGAGGGACATCATGGATAGAACATCATGATAGAACATCATGATAGAACATCATGATAGAACATCATGGAGGGACATCATGGATAGTCATCATGATGGAACATCATGAAGGGACATCATGGACAGACATCAAGATGGAACATCATGGAGGGACATCATGGACAGACATCAAGATGGAACATCATGAAGGGACATCATGGACAGACATCATGATGGAACATCATGAAGGGACATCATGGACAGACATCATGATGGAACATCATGGAGGGACATCATGGATAGACATCATGCTCTCCTAGCTTGTGAGGGAGCAACTCAATAGAGAAGAGTAAGTGGTCTTTTTGCAACCCTGTAGCTGGCCAGTTGTTTAACCACTTCAATACCGGACCTTTCACCCCCTTTCCTGTCCAGGCCAATTTTCAGCTTTCAGCGCTCTCACAGTTTGAATGCCAATTACTCAGTCATGCAACACTGCACCCAGATGAAATTTGTCTATTTTGTTTTTTTAGACAGATAGAGATTTTATTGGTGGTATTTAATCACCACTGTTTAAACTTTTTTTTTGCTATAAAAAAGGAAAAAATAATGAAAACTAGAAAACCCACCTTTTTCTTAGTTTCTGTTAGATTATTTATTTGCAAAATTTTCTTTCTTAAATTTAGACCAAATTGTATTCTGCTACATTTCTTTGGCAAAAATAACCCAAATCGGTGTATATTCTGTGTGACAGTTATAAAGTCTACAAATTATGGTATATATATTCGAAAATTGATCAGTCCTGATTTACTGACTCTCATATCTTGAGGCCCCAAAATGACCCCTTTTTGGAAAGTCGATGGCCGAAGTTATTTAGTAAGAGGCATGGTAAGTTTTTTGAATTTGTCATTTTTTTGTCAAAATTGTACTGTTACCAGAGCAGTACAGCGTCACCACGACTGGTATGGTTGTGATCAAGGACACTGCCTGGTGACAGTGTGTAAAAATAAATAAATAAATAAATAAATATATATATATAGAGAGAGAGAGAGAGAGAGAGAGAGAGAGAGAGATATGAGTGAACCCGAGTTCATAGCGAACTTTGTGGTGTCTGTGACCCAGACCCGAACCCGGACATTTGAAAAAAAGTTTGGGTTCGAGTTCTGAGTTTGGGTATTTGATCACGCATGTTGAAAAGCTGCAGGGCAGCCAATCAACAAGCGTTTCACTGGTTTGCCCTTAGAAGCCATCACAGTCATGCCTACTAATGGCATGGCTGTGATTGGCCAGTGTATCATGTGACCCAGCCTCTTTATAAGCTGCAGTCACTTAGTGCTGCATGTCACATACTCTCTGGGTAGTGTAGGGAGAGGATACTGCCGGTGCTGTGAGGGACAGATTGCAGATAGATAGATAGGTAGAGATTATTACTACTACTGCTTTTAGGGACAGATTGCAGATCTCATCCTGCATTACAGAACGATCTGGCTGGACTATGTATATTCTACTGCTTAGAGGGACAGATTGTTGTTCTAAAATCATCTTCTAGTTCTATAGGGTCAGGTTCCTGCTGTTGCTGTAAGGGACAGATTATTGTTCTAAAATCATTTTGCAGCCCTCTAGCACTTTGCAGGACTTTTTTACAGTCATTTTTGTGCCGAAAAGTTCGGGTCCCCATTGAATTCAATGGGGTTCCGGGTCAAGTTCGGTACCGAACCCAGACTTTTTCCCGAAGTTCGGCCGAACCCACTGAACCCAAACATCCAGGATTTCGATCAAATTTGCTGTCCCCTTAAAATAACTCAACCCACAGCCATTAATGTCTAAACCACTGGCAACAAAAGTGAGTACACCCCTAAGTGAAAATGTCCAAATTGGTCCCAAAGTGTCAATATTTTGTGTGGCCACCATTATTTTCCAGCACTGCTTTAACCCTCGTGGGCATGGAGTCCACCAGAACTTCACAGGTTGCCACTGTAGTCCTCTTCCACTCTTCCATGACAGCATCAGGGAGCTGGTGGATGTTAGAGACCTTGCACTCCTCCACCTTCCGTTTGAGGATGCCCCACAGATGCTCAATAGGGTTTAGGTCTGGGCACATGCTTGGCCAGGCCATCACCTTTACCC
>BLSH010050352.1:656032-666407 GCA_018402905.1 Glandirana rugosa
CCCCTCCTACCGCAAATACCAAATTGACCTTCTGCACACTGCTACACCCTTCCCAGCAAACTATGCAATGTAAACCAGGTATATTTAGTTCACATATATTGCAATACATGTTTAAGCTGACCAACCGGAAGATTTTCCAGCTTTAGGACCAGAGCACTTTTTGCGATGCGGCACTGCGTCGCTTTAACTGACAATTGCGCGGTCGTGCGACGTTGTACCCAAATTAAATTTGCGTCCTTTTTTTCCCACAAACAGAGCTTTCTTTTGGTGGTATTTGATCGCCTCTGCGTCATTTCTGATCACCGCTATAAACAAAAGAAGAGCGACCATTTTGCAAAAAACCCAAATTTCTTACTTTTTGCTAAAATTCAAATCCAAAAAAAAACATTTTTTTTCACCGGTTTTGGCCGATTTATATAATTCCTCATATTTGTGATAAAAAAAAAATCACAATTGGCGTTTATTGATTGGTTTGCGCAAAAGTGGCGGCGTTTACGGATGATGAGAATTAATTTCTGGGGTTTTTATTTATTTTTTATTTTTTACTAGTAATGGCAGCGATCTGCGATTTTTAGCAGCACTGCGATATTGCAGCGGACATGATTACTGTATAAATGTCATTGGCAGTGAAAGGGGTTAACCTGGGGGGGGAGAGCTAGGGGTTAACTGTGTTCCCTATGGGTGTTCTTACTGTGGGGGGGTTGGGCTACCATGGGCATGAGAGATCTAACTGATTCCAGTGACAGGGATCAGTAGATCTCCCATGCCTGCACTAACAGAATGGGGAACCGCCGTGTTTACATCGGCGGTTCCCCGTTCTTTCCCTGTGGCTGCTCATCGCGGCTGGCCGGCGGACATCGGGTACGCCCGAGCCGCGGGCACACTCCGCCCCCTAGCGGCTGTTCGCAGATCGCCGTCTTTTTACGGCGATTCACGCCCAGCATCCTGACTGCCGCCGAGAAAACACGGCACGCGGTCGGGAACTGGTTAAGCTGACCAACCCGTCAAAGTAATCCCTCTTCTGGCCAGTCCTACACTGCCTTGCCACTGCAAATGCTACAGTGGACACTGTGCCAACATGAGGCATAAAGACACAAGATGGGGGAGAGCAACTTTATTCGGTTATATACAGGTCAGTGACCAGATATGAACCTAATCGCTCTCCCCCATCTTGTGTCTTTATGCCCTAGGTTGGCATGGTGTCCACTGTAGCATTTGCAGTGGCAAGGCAGTGTAGGACTGGCCAGAATAGGGATTACTTTGACGGAGTTGGTCAGCTTAAACATGTATTGCAATATATGTGAACTAAATATCCCTGTTTTACATTGCATAGTTTGCTGGGAAGGGTGTATCAGTGTGCAGAGGGTCAATTTTGTATTTGTAGTGTTCACGTGTGGTCACACCCCTTTAGCACCTGGTAGTTCATTACATGTACAAGCTATTGGGGTCTGAAAACAGGTATATCTTTATTCCCTCCTACCACAATTCCCTTCCCCCCTCTACCATATCACCTCCTCTAGCACAAATCTCCCCTCCTAGCTCAAATCCTCTTCTCCATCCCCCCTCCCAACACAAATCCCCCTAAAATACCACTCCTAGCACACCCCATCAAGTCGGGTTTGTCCACCCCTATAAGATCCATACAGCTTTCCAATCCTCCCTGTCCATCTCTGATAGGATTTCCGTTGCTCTTTCTTATTCCTTCGCCTTTTCTATGTGTGAAAGCAGAAATATGGCAAGGATACCCAACCACCAGACTGCGCGGCTGCTGCCTTCGCAAATGTCCAGGAACGCCATATGGAGTTTACGCTGGCGGTTACAGCACAGCTTGGAGGACCATTTACATCTTTAGAATTCTTCTGCTGTCTCAGCCTTTATCCCCGTACGACCTGGCCATGCTTAGCAGCTCCGAAATTTCCAATGGGAAGGGAAATACAGAGCAAAAGATGAAGGAGGTCGGAAAAATACAAAATGAATGGCGAATAAAGAAGAAAAGGAGCAGCAAATAGTTAGCACACATTTGACTGTTCCTTGTAAAATGTTTATAATTGTGGAGGCTTACTTATTAAAGAGGAACTCCACTTTTGTTGTAAAAACAAAAAACAATCCCCTCTTGGTGATCAATGCAGGGGCAAGACGTCCCTGCCTCTTTCAGCCCAGGATGTGGGCGGGGAGTGTTCTCCTGCACATCAGCACCATGTTTGGATGCCCGACTCGTGGCGTCATCTGCGCCACAATGTCTGGGTGGTCTTGGCCCATCTGACGCTGCAGGCTGAGGCAGCGTGGACCAACTTCTGGCTCACACTCCGGATATGGGTTGTACTCCCCCTGCCTCTTTGCCCTCTGTTTGGCGTCCGCATGACGCTGGCTGTGACCCGCCTTGCCTTGGGGGATTATAAAGTTGAGGCTGGTCCATCAGACTCTTACATACTTACCTTCATTTGTTGGGGTAGGGGGACCACAATCACACAGAACAACACATACCCAGACCCTAGGCTGGGTCATTTTAGACATCAGGTAATCACAATTCCCACACCTATTCTCTTTGAGCACTTTACATTTGATTTTTATTTGGTTATTACTGGTGTTTCTTTGGTGCTTTTGCCTTTTTTCTCACTTTTCCTTTTACATTCACCAACTTACGGTGTCCCTTTTTCCAGGTATTTTTCCCCTTCTCCCCCTCCCCCCTCCCCTCTTCACTCAAGGTCACAGAGCACTTGGGTGTTCCCTTCCCCTTCCCTTCCCACCCATGGTCGCCAAGCACTTTTCTCCCCTACACTTTAGAATCTCCCTCCTTCACTTCCTAGGACACATTACCTTCACTCCACCTTTCACTCCCATTAATTTTTTTACACCTCACACATCTTTTTACACACTCTCACACATTCTGTAATATACATTTTACAGATCGCCATGGGCAGGATGTGCTGTTTCCATACACTTTTTGGACTGCACCCTGGATATCTGGTCCACCCTCCGGCTGCTCCCCGTGGCCTGGATGGGTTTTCCCACCACAGCCCCGGGATAGATGGTTGTCTGACAACCCCCCCCCCCCCGCTTCCCCACAACCACACAAAAAAACAAACCCTTCCTTTCTATTAAGGCTGGATCTCAGAGTACTCTGAGCTGACATGTAAGCACTTAGGTTTGGTGTTAGTTCAGATCCTATTTTCATCTTCTCCCTTTCAGGGGACTAATTTGTCATAATTTCTGTGTATTCTATTTTTTTACACCCATTTATATATTTTTAGAAACCTTCTACCTTATCAAACTCCTGATGAAGTGAACAGGGATCAGCGAAACACGTAGAGCCTTAGGATGCTATAAATAGTTTGTTATTTATAACTTATATCAACCATGTATTTTTTATGTTCATGCCAAGATGTACCAGAATAGTATTAATTTATTACAATGGATCGTTTATGTCAGCTCTTTTCAAAGCATGCCTTTACTATATGGAAAACTTCCATCATGTACTGCCACATACATGGAATGTTTACATATGAATTTTTAATAAACCTGGAATGATTTGTACTTTATATATAGCATATTTCTTATTATTATTATTCTTATGTTAGAGTGACCTACCTCAATTAAAGTCCCATGACCATTTTATTTTTTTATTGTCAGGGCCCGGACAAGGTCAGCCAGCACCCAGGTCAAAGATGCCAAACTACGCCCCCCCCCCCCATTCATGATGTGCAAGCCTATGGGATCCTACGCCCAGCAGACAGTCGCTATTCAAAATCACACAGCTCAGTTATAACATTGAGCACATGCTTGTGTTGATGGCTCTCTCCTCCACCCCAGCTCTCTCCTGGACACTTCTGTGCTCGGTGGTGCGGGCTGTGCTCTCCTTCTCATCCTTCCTGCTAGTGCAGCCCCTGTGTGTCTGTGAACACCGCTACCTGCTTGTTAAAACAGGAGCACTGCACTAGCAGGAAAGAAGATGGGGAGGGAGAATACAGCCTGCACCGCCTGCCGGCTCTCTCCTCCTTTCCTTGTTGCTCCCAGCACTGGGCTGACAGGAGTAGTGATGCCGCTGTCATTACTCCTGTCAGCATTATAACAGAAGGAAGGATCCCCCCTCTCTACAGCAAACCATTGCACCCAGGGCAGCTACCCATCCCACCTTGTGACATTCCATTAAAATTAAAATAAAATGGCGAAACAGTGCCCTGCATTGTAAAACCGCAAGGACCTTCCTCCAGTTGCGATCATTATCCTAAAAAAAAATAAGGTTTTTCTCTGCAGATAGTGGGAACCTGCCCTAAGTGACACTGTGTTTTCCCGGAGCAGTACAGGCAACTTTCTGGTTATTGCTAGAATTCCATTCCCGCTTGCCGCGGCATCCCCTTAAACAGTTCCGTACACCCGCTTCTTTAGCCTTCAAGTGTAGTATCTATGTTTATCAGTTTTCAGGAGGGAGTGACCCCTGTGGCGAGTGAGGGCGCTGTCTAGTATTCACCCGATAATAAGGTGGAAATGGTAGTAGGGCCTTTTTCCTCTCTGATTGATTCTGACCTGGTGCACCGTGCTTGTCCCCAGATGAAGGTAATGCTCTTCCTAATTTCTAATGCCATCCTGGTTTTAATGGGGCTACATTTGCCTGGCCTGGGAGGTACAAGGAGCTCTGGGTGATGTGCCCCCTAAGGGTGGCATTCCAGGGGTGCCAGGAAAACACTTCTGAGTTACACACCATGGGCGTTTCACTGGCACAAGGTCTCATCACTTCATGCTTTTCTTGCACTATGCCTTTTGGCTAACCAAGGGCAATTTCATAGCTCCCAACTGTCCCTGATTTTGAGGGACTGTCCCTCATTTGGAACAATGTCCCTCTGTCCTTCATTCCTCCTCATTTGTCCCTAATTTTGGTCTGATCTATATAGTTGTATATAAAATGCACTATTTATCCTTCAAAAAGTGTTTCCCAGTGCTAAATATTCCACCCAATTACTAAATTGCTGCATTTGTAAATTTCAGAAGCCAATATAAAGGAATAGTAGTGGTAAAAATTAAACACTTGTGGGTTTAACTAATAATTTTTGTGTATAATTCTCCTTTAAGGGGGCGTGGCACGGTGTGTGTCCTATGCCTAAATACATTTGCTAATAGATGTCCCTCGCTCCCATCTCAAAAAGTTGGGAGGTGTGTAATTTTCATACTGGCTGAAAGGCCTGATGTGCACACGGCACTTTTTTTTTTTTGCTCTGTGGCACTTTTTCTGCATGAGCTGCATGTGTGTTTTTTGACGAAGGGTGCAGCTTATCAGGGACCTGCCCCCATGTTGGGGGGAGGTTCTGAGCCCTTCAGGTCTTTTGCCTTACCCCATCTGGAGGGGTCTTCACCATGTACTTGATGAACTGGCTTCGGTTAGTCCCTAAGAAGTTGGATCCACCTGGTTTGGGCATAGGTAGACCATGGTGTACCTTGTTTATTTCGGGAGCCTTGCACCCCAGCAGGTTCAGGGTTAGAGGCCCTCCTTCTTCAGAGAATTGGCCATACAAGTACCCTGTGCACATCAGTGCTCAGTGATCATGTGACAACTGTAACAGTGCTGGTCCTGCTGGTTGGCTTATCTTTGAAAGCTCGCTCCATGTGCTGAGAGTGCGCTCAAGCAACGCATATGTGCAGCGCGTGGGCGTCAAAGCCCTCTGTTTTGCCGCCACAAAAATCTGTTAGGACGTCATAAAGTGAGTCAGGCTGATTACTTTCAGGAGAAACCATGTATTATTATCTATACATAAAAGGCTTCCTCTGATTGCTGGAGAGGCAACTGGACAACGTTACGATCTGCACCTCAGCCTTGTATTCAATTACAAGTCTCACATAAGATTTACATTGTTAAGGTTATTTCAAAAGTGTTTTCAATCCTTTTTAGATCTGCAACTTTCATTAAAATAATACCTGCTGTTTCTGCCATGGAGGTTCAGGCACTTCCTATTATGGGGTGACAGCTGTCTCCCAATTGTGCGCTTGGGTTGTCACCCTATGACATGTGTTCCACAACTACAAGCAGCTGCTCTGCTGACACATTAAGCAGACTTGGCCCACCATTTTCACTCTCAAGAAGCTGGTCCAGAGCAATGATCTGCAGCTGCAGTGCTGGAGCAACTGCATGTAAACGGCAGGGGTAGGCAACCTGTGGCCCTGCAGCTGTTGTGGAACTACATTTCCCATGAGGCATTGCAAGGCTGCCAGTTACAATGACTCCCAGTGGCATGATGGGACTTGTAGTTCTGCAACAGCTGGAGGGCCCCAGGTTGCCTACCCCTGGTAAACGGTAAGTGTCTGAAAGAGGCCAGAGGAGATCAGCAGTTCTGACATGGAAAAAAAAGGATGAAAAAAGCTGACAAAATTATTTTATGGAAAAAAAACCCCATGGTAACTGTTTATGGTGCATAGTGCTTTAGAAAACTAAATGTCAATCAGTTAGTCTACTTTGAGACGTCCATTGACATTTGACAGTTCCTGCAATTTAAATTGCACAACTCATAAAAATAACACACGCTATTCCCTATCTGTGACTGTTGCATACCAGCAGAGCTCCATAGCTGTTAACATTTCCTTTTTCAACACGGGGTTGTGGTATTTAATGTTGTGCACACAGAGGAGTTGGGATACAGCACATGTTGTCAGCATGAGGTCAGGAAGCAACCGCCAGACCTATGTTGGGCTCTCCAACTACTCTACCCTTATTATGGCCATACTCTTAATTTGCTGGGGCACACTTCATTTTCACCAGTCTGCAACTCTGAATGTCTTAAAAGCCAGAAGAACAGCATGACATACAAGCTAGTAGTAGCTAATCACATTAGGACTGTACCAATGACTCCCTTAGGAACTGCTGGATTTTTAATGTGCCCTCCTATCCTCCTCTACCTCACCTGGAATATGCAGTTCAGTTTTGGGCACCAGTTCATAAAAAGGATATCGGGGAACTGGAGAAAGTGCAGAGAAGGGCAACCAAACTGATAAGAGGCAGGGAGGAGCTCAGCTATGAGGAACTATTAGGAACTGAATTTATTCTCTCTTGAGAAAAGGAGATTAAGGGGGGATATGATAAACATGTACACATACATAAGTGGTTAGTGGCGCAGGATACTCAAAAAAACAGCAGCAAAATTTACCTCCACTCAATAGGCTTCTCATAAAATTCTTTAGACTCCAGAGGGCTACTATCTTTCACCGGTCAGCTGTAGAACTACGTGGACCTCTGCATCAGGCTAGTGGAGACACTGTAGTCCCAGATGGTTGGAAACTTTCTAGCTTCTTTGACCTCTGCCACAGGTCACTTTTTAGGACACTCTAGGTCTAAATGGGCAGCTAGAGAATAAAACACCTTTTTTTGGTTCTGGCTTCCTTCCACAAAAGTAAAGCACCAGGGAGGTAAAGACTGGACCTCTCTGGAACTTCCCCAGACAGCAGTATGGGAGGGAGGGCCTTCCAACACTACATCCTCTGCAGGCAATGCCTGGGGAAAAGAAGCCTTCTAGGGGGACCTTCTAGAGGTCCCTCCAATTATTTACCCTATTCCCCAGCCTACATTGCATGGACCCCACAGTGATTGGCCAAGGCAGAATACATATTCATAGCCCAATACATTTTAAAGAAGAATTTCAGTGTAGCGCCCTCCATGCTAGGTAAGTGTAGTGAGAGATTTTTGGTAGGTAAGGTAAAATTTAGTCAGGCATGACTGAGTGCAGGCCTGATTGTTTTGATTCTGGGCTGGGAGTGGCTCAGGTAGGATTGAGTGATTCACAGAATGGTGTCATCGGGGCCTCCCGCTTCTTTCCAGAAAGTTCTGGTGTTTTCTGGACAGAGAGCTGGGAGGGGAGGTGTAGCCATCTGGGGTGTTCTAAGGATCCCTGACCAAACCCAATCTGGATTGGCAGGGGGCAGGCCTCCTTAAATACCCTGGTTCAGCCCAATCTGGGAGGAGAAGTTCGGGTGGAAGTCTGGAGATGGAGTAGTGTGGGCTGTCAAGGCCAGGGGAAGCTCCCAGTCTGGGTGAGGGGGGGTGAGCTCAGGCCTTGAGTGCTCGGGTGCAGCCAGGAGAAGGGAGATCTTGGTGGCAGGCACCAGGCAGAATGGAAAGGACAGCAGGAGAGAGCACTATCCAGGAGAGATCTCCAGTGTGGAGCTACAAGTGTCAGGATGTCGGGGAGCAACATACCCTGGGAAAGAGGCATGCCGGAGCGGATTGGGGTGAGAGACAATCTGGGAAGGATGCAGAAGCCAGTATGGGATTCTTATGTTGTTGAGGCAGTGGTGAAGGCCATGGAAGCTGGAGGAGCTGGAGGGGCCTGGACAAGGATGTGCTGGGAGTTGTAGTCCATCAGGCCAGCTAGCATACAGTACTTTGATACACTTTGGAGGCTATCTGCCTCTACCTGTAATGGGTGGTCCGGAGGCCTTGCTTTAACTACAGCAGGCCTTACCATGTGCTAGCTAGGCTGGAAAAAGATGTAATGGAGGCCTGATCTTTTCAGGTCTCACGTGTAGAAGCAAGTGTTGTGCACGAGAGAGGAACAGCAGAAGCAAGTGTTGTGCTGGAGAGAAGTACAAGGAGTGTAACCTTCAGCAAGTGATGTGCTGGAGGAAAATGGAGAAATGTATATACTGGCGAGTGTGTATAGTCGGCCCCAATGATAAGAAAAGAGCATTTAAAAAATATAAAAATGAGGGAACACTACCATCTTTTAAATGTTACAAAGAATATAACAGAATATGTAAAAAGGAAATCAAGGATGCAAAAATTTACAACGAACGACAGATTGCAAAAGATAGTAAGACTAACCCCAAAAAATTCTTAAAATATATTAATATTAAAAAGGTCAGGTCTGAGCATGTAGGCCCTTTACAAAATAATCTAGAGTGCGTGACTGGGGACAAAGAGAAGGCAAACTTATTTAATACTTTCTTCAGCTCTGTGTATTCAAAGGAGCATGGGGGAGCTCATGTCCACGTCGGGGTTGGTAGTGACACGGCCCCAAATGATCCACATTGGCTCAAAAGTGAAATGGTCCAGAAGTATTTAGACAGAATAAAGGTAGATAAAGCACCTGGACCAGATGGCATCCATCCACGGACCTTAAAGGAATTGAGCTCTGTCATTTCAAACCCATTGTATCTCATTTTTAGGGACTCCTTAATGACTGGAATAGTACCACTGGATTGGCGTAGGGCCAATGTGGTGCCCATATTTAAAAAGGGATCAAAGTCTTTACCAAGTAACTATAGACCTGTTAGTTTAACTTCTATAGCTGGGAAGATACTGGAGAGTTTAATAAAAGACAACATAGATGAGTTCTTTTTGGATAAAAAGATTTTAAGCAACAGACAGCATGGATTCATGAAAGACAGAAGTTGTCAAACAAACCTGATTTCTTTTTATGAGGAGGTAAGTAAAACCTTGGACAGAGGGGTGGCTGTGGACGTGGTATACTTAGATTTTGCAAAAGCGTTTGACACCGTTCCCCACACACAGCTAATGTGTAAGGTAAAGTCTACAGGCTTGGAAATATCAATTTGTAAATGGATAGAAAACTGGCTAAAAGACCAAATTCAGAGAGTAGTGGTTAATGATTCTTATTCTGAATGGTCTATGGTTATCAGTGGTGTACCCCAAGGTTCAGTGTTAGGACCCTTGCTTTTCAAAATATTTATAAATGATATTGGGTCTGGGATTAAAAGTACAATTTCAGTGTTTGCAGATGACACCAAGCTATGCAGTGGAATAACTTCCTTGCAGGATGTCTCCAACTTACAAGCCGACCTCAATGCACTGTCTAATTGGGCGACTGTGTGGCAAATGAGGTTTAATGTAGATAAATGTAAAGTTATGCACTTGGGGGCTAAGAATATTCATGCATCGTACATACTAGGGGGAGTACAACTGGGGGAATCCATAGTGGAGGAGGATCTGGGGGTTTTGGTAGATCATAAGCTTAATAATGGCATGCAATGCCAAGCTGCGGTTTCCAAAGCAAGCAAAATCCTTTCTTGTATTAAGAGAGGTATGGACTCCAGAGATAGAGACATTATTTTGCCCCCCTGTACAAATCATTAGTAAGACCTCATCTGGAATATGCAGTTCAGTTTTGGGCACCAGTTCTCAAAAAGGATATCGGGGAACTAGAGAAAGTGCAGAGAAGGGCAACCAAACTAATAAAAGGCATGGAGGAGCTCAGCTATGAGGAAAGATTAGAGGATCTGAATTTATTCTCTCTTGAGAAGAGGAGATTAAGGGGGGATGTGATCAACATGTACAAATACATAAGCGGTCCATATAGTGAACTTGGTGTGGAGTTATTTACTTTAAGGTCATCACAAAGGACAAGGGGGCACTCTTTACGTCCTGTCTCTTATACAC
>BLSH010050352.1:672737-688882 GCA_018402905.1 Glandirana rugosa
TTAACTTGAACCTATCCTTACTAATACCCTACGGGTCTTTGACTTGTCAAGACATGTATCAATGTATCAATGTATCAATCAGTCATCACAACTCGCTTGGGCCTGACATTGCAAGCCCAGGCATGGCTTGAAATCCCACAGGCACCGTGCCTGGGCCTGGGCCTGTAAAGTTTTTAGCAAGCCCAAGCCAGGCCCCAAGACGATAAAATGAGGTGCACAACTCTTCGACGTCCCGTCGGTTAGTTGTTCACAAAGTGACCAAACGGGAATCTTCGGTAGTGTCGGTACGGATGATTACCGTACCGACACTAAGAACCCGAACGATTTTTGAAATGTCCGGGTCCGGGTCCGTGCCACGGACACCCTAAAGTTCGGTACGGACCCGAACGTTACAGTCCGGGTTCGCTCAACACTACTGACTAACTATGTAACTATGTAACTATGTACAGAACTGTTCAGTTTCTGGGCATCCCATAATCATTCCTATCCAAGTTCAATTCCCCTAATAAACAAAACAAAGTACCAGCCTGTTCTGTGTCTCTGGATGTGCGGAAAAGTGTGATTGAGGGCAGTGTGAGCAGGTGAACCACATCAACCTGCCACCCCTAAGGGGGGCATTGGCTAGACCAGGTATGGATATTTTTACATAGTTACATTGGTCCAACTTGGATCAATGTAAGTATCCATATACTAGAAGCTGCAGTTCTCAATAGAGCAAAAATGCAGTGACATCTCCGCACATGTAGTCCATTGATACTTCCTCAAGATCCACAACCGCAGGTCAATACCTTGGTAGGGACCCGAGCTGGAGGAACCAGAGAATTGCACTCGTAATCCACTGATTGTGGTTACAATGCTCTGCAGGTTCTAATGCAAAAAAAGCCTGAAAACCTAATAAATGCACATTTTTGCAATATGGATGCATTTCTTTTTACTTTCTTTCAAAAATTGTAATTCTCCTTTAAAGCGGAGTTCCACCCTAAAATGGAACTTCCGCTTTAAGAACTCCTCGCCCCCTTACATGCCACATTTGGCATGTCATTTTTTGGGGGGGAGTGTGTCCCCAGGTTTCAGAGGGACTTCCTGTCCCTCTTCCTGCTTCCATTTCTGGGCCACCTAGGCGACTCCTCCTCTCCCCCTAGGCGGCCCCTCCCTTCTGGCAATCTTCTGGGACACGTCACAGGTCCCAGAAGATTGCCTGGCCACTAGGAACGCACAGTGTGACTCGAACATGCGCAGTGCGTGCCCGGCCATAAAGCCACAGCCGGTGCCCACACTCGCAATGACGGCGCCACAGGGAGGAGGGGGAGACGAGTGAGGCTTCGGGCACAGCCATCGGTGGACCGGGAGACAGGTAAGTTACTGTTTATTAAAAGTCAGCATCTACACTATTTGTAGCTGCTGACTTTTAATAAACCAAAATAGGAGTGGAACTCCGCTTTAAGGTCAGGGTTCTCTACACCAGTGTTCCTCAACTGCAGTCCTCAAGGCCCACCAACAGGTCATGTTTCAGGATTTCCCTCAGATGAATCGGCTGTGTTAATTACTAAGGCAGTGAAACTGTGCAAAATAATGGAAATCTTGAAAACATGACTAGAGTTGAGCGAACCCGAAATATAAAGTTCAAGTCCGTACCGAACTTTGGGGTGTCCGTGACCCAGACCTGAACCCGGACATTTGAAAAAAAGTTTGGGTTCGGGTATTTGATCCCGCCTGTTGAATAGCTGCAGGGCAGCCAATCAACAAGCGTTTCACTGATTTGCCCTTAGAAGCCATCACAGTCATGCCTACTAATGGCATGGCTGTGATTGGCCAGTGCATCATGTGACCCAGCCTCTTTATAAGCTGGAGTCACGTAGTGCTGCATGTCACATGCTCTCTGGCTAGTGTAGGGAGAGGATGCTGCCGGCGCTGTGAGGGACAGATTGCAGATATAATAACATAACAATAACATAACAAGTTGAGCTCAGAACCTTTTTTTGTTTTTTTGCTTTTGTCTGTATCCACCTTTCCAGAGCTCCTTGCTGTAGTGGCCAGTTATAGATGGGGGACAGTGACCTTGTTTTTTGTGTAGTTACCACTTTTGGTACCATACCAGCGCCGCAGCCGCCATGGGGCCACGGCTGGGTGTCTGGTCTGGTCCTGTACCTTTAAGGAGGGTTGGGCTCCTCCAGTCACCTGTCCTTCATCTATCCATTCAATTGTATGTGCTTCCACTGTGAAGCCTCTTATATAGAGTTAGGTCTGCAGTATACAGGGAGCCTTGTCGTGGCCTGCAGCTTACACATACACTTGCAAATGTCTGTAACCAATCCCCTGTCTTTTAAACGCTGGACTGTTAGACAGGTGCATTTGGCTTGGTGGCAGACTGGTCCGCAAGTTGAGCTCGGAACCTTTTTTTGTTTTTTTGCTTTTGTCTGTATTCGCCTTTCCAGAGCTCCTTGCTGTAGTGGCCAGTTATAGATGGGGGACAGTGACCTTGTTTTTTGTATAATAACATCTCATCCTGTATTACAGAACGATCTGATTTTGGACTAGGTAGAAATTACTACTACTACTGCATTTAGGGACAGATTGCAGATCTAATAACATCTCACCCTGCATTACAGAACGATCTGACTGGACTAGGTAGAGTCTACTGCTTAGAGGGACAGATTATTGTTCTAAAATCATCTCCTAGTTCTATAGGGTTGGGTTCCTGCTGTTGCTGTAAGGGACAGATTATTGTTCTAAAATCCTTTTGCAGCCCTATAGCACTTTCCAGGACTTTTTTACAGTCATTTTTGTACCGAAAAGTTCAGGTCCCCATTGACTTCAATGGGGTTCGGGGTCAAGTTCGGTACCGAACCCGAACTTTTTCGCGTAGTTCGGCCGAACCCACCGAACCCGAACATCCAGGTGTTCGCTCAACTCTAAATATGACCTGTTGGTGGGCCTTGAGGACTGGAGTTGAGGAACACTGCTCTACACGACTAACTGCTACTAACTATACCATGACCTGGAGCAATTAGAACCTTCACAGACACGACAGGCAAGCATTTCCAAAAAGGAGGTCAACGATGTCTTTGTTGAGAGGTTCCCTTTATTTTTTTCCCCTCTGTTTTGGCTTTGGATCTTCTCCCGGGGGTTTCGGCTCACCTCTACCAGTGCTGTGTTTAGACTGCTCAGACCGAGTTCCCCCGTTCTGCCTGTTAATATTTTATTACTCACTTAATGGCAGAACACACAACTGACAAACGATGTGTAGCCAGACGGATACAAATTGGACAAGGCTCCTGCAGAACTGTCAGCTTCCTGCTTGTTTTTTCTTATTTTCTTATTTTTTTTTTTCACATTCCGAATCCTTGGTTGCTCACTGTGTGTGTTCAGCTCCATTACAGCTGCGGATTCTGTCTAGGAGCCAAGATTCTGCCTCTCGAAGTGTTACAGAGAATCTGACGATGGAATCTTGTATCCGCAGCATTTCCATGGGGGATAAATTAATGTGGATGTACGGGCGCGCTGTTACCATGCAGCAGTTTCAGGCCTATTATTGCTGCTTTCAAATCTTTTTTGAAATCCCCTTTCCTTAGGTTGGAAATGACTTGTGGTTACATACTTATTGGAGGAGGATTAAGCTATAAAATCCCAATTTGTGTAGCAAACTTTTATTTCAGCATTTTACAGCGATCATTGAACCGTTGAGTTCTAGTTAGCGTTGAGCATATTAGCTCATATTCGGCGATCTGGCAAATGTCAACCTGCAGATTTATCCCAAATGGCAAACCGCCATTACTCTGTACCTGTTCCATTCCATAATGGGTTTGCTGATTTTCTAATTAGTGTTACATAGAAGAGTGATGGCATTGATCCATTGGGTATTTCCCTTTTTTTTGTTTGTTTTTTTTTTTAGCCATTTTCTCTGATTTTAGATCTACTGTATATCGAATGAATAAAGACCTTTCTTCTGCTGGTGTTCCCTGTAATAATAACTAAAGATCTGTATAAGTGGTCTCCAAACTGCGGCCTGGGGCCTGGATGCGGCCGTTTTCATGCTTTTATCCGGCCTATGAGGCATTATTTCCTCCCACCATCAGCAACAGTAGGGCATAGTTCCTGCCACTGACACCGACAAGAGGGGCACTATTCCTCCAACCGATACCAATGTTGGGGCACTATTCCTCCCACTGACACCAATTATGGGGCACTATTTCTCCCACTGACACCAATTATAGGGCACTATTCCTCCCACTGACCCCAATGATGGGGCACTATTCCTCCCACAGATACCAATTATGGGGCACTATTCCTCCCACAAATGCCAATTATGGGGCACTATTCCTCCCACGGGCACCAATGATGGGACACTATTCCTCCCACTGATACCAATGATGGGGCACTATTCCTCCCACTGACACCAATGATGGGGCACTATTCCTCCCACTGACACCAATGATACGGCACTATTCCTCCCACTGCTACCAATGATGGGGTACTATTCCTCCCACTGACACCAATGATAGGGCACTATTGCTTCCACTGACACCAATGATGGGGCACTATTCCTCCCACTGATACCAATGATGGGGTACTATTCCTCTCACTGACACCAACGATAGGGCACTATTCCTTCCACTGACACCAATGATGGGGCACTATCCCTCCCACTGATACCAATGATGGGGCACTATTCCTCACACTGACACCAATGATGGGGCACTATTTGTCTCACTGACACTCATTACGGGGCACTATTCCTTCCACTGACGCCAATGATGGGCCACTATCCCTCCCACTGACACCAATGATGGGGCACTATACCCCCCACTGAGTCCAATGATGGGGCACTATTCCTCCCACTGATACCAATGATGGGGCACTATCCCTCTCACTGGCACCAATGATGGGGCACTATTCCTCCCACTGATACCAATGATGGGGCACTATTCCTCCCACTGACACCAATGATGGGGCACTATTCCTCCCACTAACACCCATGATGGGGTACTATTCCTCCCACTGACTCCAATGATGGGACACTCTTCTTCCCACTGACACCAATGATGGGGCACTATTTCTCCCACTGACACCAAAAACGGGGCACTATTCCTCTCAATGACACCAATGATGGGACACTATTCCTTTAACTGATACCAATGATGGGGCACTATTCCTCTCACTGATACCAATGATGGGGCACTATTCCTCCCACTGATACCAATGATAGGACACTATTCTTCCCACTTACACCAATGATGGGACACTATTTTTCCCATTGACACCAATAATGGGGCACTATTCTTTCCACTGATACCAATGATGGGACACTATTTCTCTCACTGGCACCAACAGTAGGGCACTATTCCTCCCCCTAATACAAAAGATGCATTCTTTACCCCCACTGACGCCAGGACAATTTCTACTCCCGATGGCCACAGTCCGGCCCCTCTAAAGTCTGAAGGACAGTAAACTGGCCCTTTGTTTAGAAAGTTTGGAGACCCCTGATATAGGGGAATCAGGTCCTCCTTCCCCAAGCTGGTGATCCCTCTGATGATAACTAAAGATCTATATACAGTTATCAGGACCTTCTTCATCCAGCTGGGGGTCCCTCTAGTTATAATTAAACATCTAAGGGCCTCCTAACCCCTGCTGGTGATCTCTTTAGTAATAACTAACGATCTAAAAGGGAAATGGGGACCTCCTTTCTCTTGTTGGCGATCTTCTCTATTCGCTTCCACCACTGCAGGGCCACACTGTTTACTCATTTTGCAATCATCTGAAGTGTTGTGCTCTCCTCGTTAGGTTGCTAGGATGTAGGCAAAGATAGGGGGTTTTTTGGCTCCTCTGTAATCAGTGAGGCAGTTGTCAATTGCTTCTGGCTGCTCTGGGTATCACAGACTGTAGGTTTGATTGCTCTCTCTTGCCTTCCAGAGGCTTCTGGAACATAGAGGGTTGAGCAAGGCAAATCTCAGCCTGCATATTTATTTTGCTCCAGTCAACCCTCCAGAGGTGTGCCCAGAAGGTGGTTGGAGAGCCAAATAAAAATAGCCTGGGATTTAGAGCAGCAGGGGTCTTCCTCTTCACCTTGTTGGAAGGTATCCACCCATTTGTCTACCCCTACCTGCAACAGCAGCTAGCCTGAGTTCAGCATTCTTTCATTAAGGTCCCAGGTGTGGCAGACCTGGGGGCCTATTTCACAGGATCCTTTTTTGGATCTGGTCAAGGGATTCCTTACTTGGGAGCCTGGTCTGGAGAGGAGTGTCCGGTGGATACTGGAGGGAGGCATCCGGTGATCCTGTGACATTGGGCGTATTGACCTGGGACCAGGTTTCTAGTGACTGTGCGCTGTATCTCCTGAGTGGGCAAGTCAGTGGAATTTCTGCTTGGGGATAGCTTTCAAAGAAGGGAGTCGGGACTTAGTTTTGCTATCTGTACTTGAGCCTGCAAGAGACTGCACAGAGAGATTGAGCTAGGCGAAGGGTTAAGTGCTTGATTGCGCTGCTCATCCTTGGTGAGCAGACAGATACTTATTTTTCTGAATAAGGGCCATGACCATATTTTCTCAAACACATTAGCCAATATCACCGGCCAGTTTGCTGACATTCAGCAGCACTGATGAGCTGTCATTCACATCGAGAGTCTGGCAGACGATGTTAATTTACGATGTACCCCTTACACCTTCACATAGGGTGGATGAATATCTGGGGTGCTTCTTATTTTAAAGGGGGCTTGCAGGTTTTGATAAGTCTCCCTTCTGCCGCAAACCGCCACATTTACAAGGCCAGAGATGCGGGGACAAGACCTTTGTCCTCACCAAGATAGAGGTGAGGTGCTTTGCCAGGGAGGTCACCCCTTTTCCTAGCCAAGCAGGGTGCATGCTCAGGTAAAGGTGTGATATGGATTTTTGGACTTTTTGGATTTTTTTTTTCATCCTTTGCATGGGGTCCCCATAAAATCCATACAGGACCCTGGTATACATTTTAGGGAGAACCCACGTTTTTTTATTTTTTTTTATTTTGTTTTTTTGCATAGGGTTCTTCTAACCACCTGCTGAACACTCACAGTAAATAGCTGGCAGCAGGTACCTGCACAATCACGTACCTGTACATTGGCACTTTATTCCAGGTTTGCGATGCGCATGCCTGACTCGTACTGTGTTTGAAGCCAGTGGCTCTGAGGAAACGGGTATAATCCCTTTGAAGCACATCAGCCTTCCATAGGGTCCTCCAGCATGTTGGACACAGCCCTGATGACCTGGTTGCTGTTGGTCCTTTGTGGACTTTGATATGCCTTCATTTCTAGTCTGTTGGTGAGTATATCGTTTTTCCTTTGGATTTTTAATACATTTACTTGGGTAATACGCAAGGCTGGTGCACCTTTTTTTTATTCTTTTACTTTGTCAATAGTGTCTGTGTGTTTATTTAAAATGTACCCCTTACACATTCACATGGGAGGGATGCATATCTGGGGGGGATTCTTATTTTAAAGGGGCTGGCAGATTCTGATAAGTCTCCCTTCTGCAGCAAACCCCCTCATTTACCAGGCCAGAGATGTGGAGACAAGACCTTTGTCCTCATCTACCTATGGATGAGGTGCTTTGCCAGGGAGGTCACCCCTGGTAGGGCACCCTCTAAACGTTAAAGGCATGTAGCCTGCTATAGTTAAGGAAGAGGGGAACATGCTCACTGCCCCTCCCTTTTCTGGCCAACCAGGGTGCATGCACGGATAAAAGCCTGATATGGCTTTTGGAAGGGAATCCACCCTGCTTTTTCTTTTTTCATCCTTGTCATCCTTTGCATGGGGTCCCCCATTAAAAGTAGTATGGGACCCTGGTATAGATTTTTGGGGATAACCCACGTCTGTTTTAAAATGTTTGTTTTGTTTTTCTTGCATAGGGTTCCCTTAAAATTCTTAACAGATCCTCATCAAGGATAGGTTGGATGGATTATGGGAGGGAACCCAACACCATTTATTTTTGTGCTGTTACATGGGGTCTCCCTTAAAATGCATAACGGGCTCTTAACTTAAGCCTTGTACACACAGGACGATGATCGTACGTACGATCATCGCAAATCGTATGTTGCATAATGTAACTTACATACTGACTGCACTACACGATCGTACGAGCACAGAAGAACGTTCAGGTGCATGCAATTAGCATCCGGCCATTCCTGACTTCTGAGCATGCGTGTTTTGCACAATACGACTTGTTGTACCAACTTCTCTGTACACACGATACAACGGTCGTATGAGCGCTTGTTGGTACAACCAAGTTTTCTAGTCTGCTCATACAACTCCCTTGTACGACCGTCGTATGTTCGGCTGTTCTAATCGCACATACAAACGATCAATATCACATACAACGGTCGTTGTCCCGTGTGTACGAGGCTTTAGGGTCTGCTGTAGATGGTAAGGGGGATCCCCCAGCTGTTTTGTTTAACACAGAAGAAAGCTGTACATATCATTTAGAGGCAATGGTTTTTGTTTTGTTTTTTCTTCTTAATGGTGTGCCACTTCATATGCAGGTTTAAGGCACCCCCAAGCAAGGAATTGTGTAATTTTAAAACTTTTAAAAAGATCCTCTCCCCGGGGAACAGTATTTTTTTCAACTTTTTTTTTTACATTAGTCCACATCTTTCATGGCAGAGAAAAGCTACACATGCCTCAAAAGTTTGCAAATTGGCCTTGAAAAAAGACCAGAAAAAATGACCAAGATTCAACGAGGTTCGGGAGCAATGTTTGGGGTTTGTGTTTTTTTTTTTCATTTGTTTAATGAATGTCAAGTCAACTGAACTTTTCTCGTTTCGCTTATCTCTACTCCTTAGCGGATATTTTTGGCTGTTATAGAAACTGTCTCAATAAAATTAGAGAACAATATTTTATTTAATATGCACTCAAAATTATATTAGAGTAAACCGCACCACCACACGCAATAGATTGTTTTAATTGCCTTGTACTCTCTATTACACGTTATGAAGCTTTCAAATCTCTTTATTTAATACATACACATATTTATGGCCAGATGTTTGTGGAACCAAACAATCACACTTATATGAGCTTGTTGGACTTCCCATTCCAAAACCATAGACATTAATATGGAGTTGTTCACCTCTGGATGCTATAATAGCCTCCATTCTTCTGGCAAGGCTTACCACAAGGTTTTGGATTATGTTGGTGGGAAGTTGTGCCTATTCAGCCAAAATAACTTTTGTAAGGCCAGTTACGGATGTTGGATGAGAAGACCTGGCTCACATTTGGCTTTCTAATTCAGACCAAAGGTGTTAAGTAGGGTTGAGATCAGGCTCTATGGAGGCCGCATGAGTTCCCCTAAACCAAACCCATCAAATCATGTCTTTATCAATGGTGATTAGTAAGGTTGAGGTCAGGTCTCTGTAGAGGCCACTCAAGTTCCTCAACACCAAACTCATCAAACCATGTCTTTATGGATGATGATCAGCAAGGTTGAAGTCAGGGCTCTATAGAGGCCACTCAAGTTCCTCCACGCCAAACTCATCAAACTATGTCTTTATGGTTGGTGATCAGAAGAGTTTAAGACAGGGCTCTGTACAGGCCATTTGTGTTCCTCCATACCAAACTCACCAAACCATGTCTTTATGGATGGTGATCAGTAGGGATGAGGTCAGGGCTCTGTAGAGGCCACTCAAGTTCCTCAACACCAAACTCATCAAATCATGTCTTTATGGATGATAATCAGTAGGGTTGAGGTTAGGGCTCTGTAGAGGCCACTTGTGTTCCTCCACACCTAACTCATCAAACCATGTCTTTATGGCTGGTGATCAGCAAGGTTGAGGTCAGGGCCCTATAGCGGCCACTCAAGTTCCTCCACACCAAACTCATCAAACTATGTCTTTATGGTTGGTGATCAGAAGAGTTTAAGACGGGGCTCTGTACAGGCCATTTGAGTTCCTCCATACCAAACACACCAAACCATGTCTTTATGGATGGTGATCAGTAGTGATAAGGTCAGGGCTCTGTAAAGGCCCCTCAAGTTCCTCAACACCAAACTCATCAAACCATGTCTTTATGGATGATGATCAGTAGGGCTGTGTCAGGGCATTGTACAGGCCTTTTGAGCTCCTCCACACTAAATTCACCCAACCATGTTTTTATGGATGATGATCCGTGTGGGTTGAGGTCAGGGCTCTGTAAAGGCCATTCGAGTTATTTCACACCAAACTAATCAAACCATGTCTTTAAAGATGATGATCCGTAGGGTTCATGTCAGGGCTTTGTGCAGGTCATTCGAGTTCTTCCACCCCAAACTCGTCAAATCATGTCTTTATGGAGATGGCTTTGTGCACAGGGGCCAGTCATTCTGGAGCAGAAAAAGCTGGAAGCCCACAATTGTCTACAATGTCTTCCTATACTGTAAAATTTACAGTATCCTTCTAAACTCAATCATTTGGAGGAAAGACCATGAAAACAAATAATAATTAAAATTGCAGAAACAAAAAGCACATAGAGATGTTTCATATAGCGATCAGAATTCTGGTGTATATTCTTCCATGAAATGAAAGTTGAAAACTGAAAGTTGGCAACAACTCATTTCCTTTTCTTCGGTTTTAATGAATCGGCTTCATCCAGGTGAATCGCTTTCCATTTTCCGTTTTTTTTGGAAACCATTTGACTAAGCTGAAAAATCAGCTCTTTCCTGATTGGGAAGTCTTTCATCAGAAGAATGTTCTCCCTTTGCTGTATAATAGATTTTTGCCCAAAATTATGAGACCTGTTCATCAAAGAGAGATAAAGAGACAGCAGTGCCTATCTACTGGAGGATGAAAAACTTCTATCTCTCTGTACCTAATCCCTGGAGCTCCGCTGACTGATTCAATGTTCCGCTGAAGAATGTTCCATCACCGCCTGATGAAAAAGCTTCTGCTGTGTGATATAGGAAGAACATTATTAACCCTTTGCTTCCTTTTCCAGAACCCCACCTGATGGGAAAATTCTATGCAATATAAGAAGAATAATATTAACCCCTTCCTTCCTCTTCCAGAACCCCACCTGAAGAGAAAAATTCTGTCATATAGGAAGAATATTATTAACCCTTTCCTTCCTCTTCCAGAACCCCACCTGATGGGAAAATTCTATGCAATATAGGAATAATAATATTTAACCCCTTCCTTCCTCTTCCAGAACCCCCCCTGAAGAGAAAAAATTCTGTCATATAGGAAGAATATTATTAGCCCTTTCCTTCCTCTTCCAGAACCCCACCTGATGGGAAACTTCTAAGTTATATAGGAAGAATACTATTAACCCCCCCCCCCCCTTCCTCTTCCAGAACTCCACCTCATGGGAAAAAAATTACGTGTGATATAGGAAGAATATTATTAACCCTTTCCTTCCTCTTCCAGAACCCCATTTGATGGGAAAATTCTGTGCGATATAGGAAGAATAACATTAACCCCTTACTTCCTCTTCCAGAACCCCACCTCATGGTGAAAAAAAATTTAAATGTGATATAGGAAGAACATTATTAACCCCTTTTTTCCACTTACAGAACCCCACCTCATGGGAAACATACTGTAATATAGAAAAAACATTATTAACCCCTTCTCTTTTCTTCCAGAACCCCCCGTGCAGGGAAAAAAAAAAACACTGTGTGATGTAGGAAAAACATTATTAACTCCTTCCTTCCTACTCCAGAACCCCACATGATAGTAACAATTCTATGTGATATACGAAAAAGAATAATAATCCCTTATTTCCTCTTCTAGAAACCCCCTTAAGGAAAAAAAAAAATCTGCTGTGTGATATAGGAAGAATATTATTAACCCCTTCCTTTCCTCTTCCAGTACCCCACCTGATGGGAAAAAAATATTTTGTGTGATATAGGAAGAATATTATTAACCCCTTCCTTCCTCTTCCAGAACTCTACCTGATGGGAAAAATATCACATGTGATATAGGAACAACATTATTAACCCCTTCCTTCCTCTTCCAAAACCCCACCTCATGGGGGAAAAAATGTGATATAGAAAGAAAATTATTAACCCCTTTCTTCCACTTCCAGACCCCCACCTTATGGAAGAAAAATTCACGCCGGACCAGCTGATTGGCTCCCGCTGTGCCCAATCACAGCAGGAGCGAGGGTCGCCGGTAGTGGGCGCGAGCGCTCCAGACCCAGGACTGTCACGGACATGAATTTTTATGTATTCATATTTTTTACTAGTAATGGTGGTGATCAGCGACTTATAGCGGGACTGCAACATTGTGGTGAAAAAATCAGACACTAACTGACACTTTTTGAGGACCAGTGACACTAATACAGTGATCAGTGCTAAAAATATGCACTGTCACTGTACTAATGACACTGGCAGGGAAGGGATTAACATCAGGGGCAATCAAAAGGTTAAATGTGTGCCTAACAATGTGCTCATGAGCGAGGTGCTTGTACTATGGGAAGGCAGGGATCGGTGTCCCTGCTTTGCAGAAACACAGGAGCACTACCTTCCCTACAGACAGAACAACGATCTGCCTTGTTTACATAGACCGCCATTCTGCTTCATCCCTGAACAATTGGCGGGCCCAATGCCAACCGGACCCGCTGATTGGCTCCCGCTGTACCCAATTACTGCAGGAACAGGTCACCGGCACCGTGCGGCGCACCCCAGACCCAGGACTGTGAGATCACATACCTAGCACAGAGCGGCCGCCCTGCCGCAGTAAATGTGAGGGGGGCTGCTGCTAAGCAGTTAACCTCTTCATCACCGGGGGTATCTTAGATTTTCCAAAACCTTACAAATTTCTCGTCGGCATCAGCATCATTGCATTACACCAAAAAAAACATTAATAAATACCATACGTTCCTTTGGCAACGCTCACCGGTAAAACTTTTTTTCTTTGTTTTATCACATTTCTCCTTTTAATCTTCTTGAAAACATGCCAAGGAAAGCCAGCGGGGAACCAGAGCGTTGGCTGGAATTAACTCAGACATTTGCCAGCAATTTGGATTATCAGCTGTAAGTGTTCACGGCTTTGAAAGAAGAGGTTGGAATAAAAATGCTAAGTTTTGAATTAAACAGGAGGTAGGCGCCATGTGTGTTGGTGATGTTCAGGACCCTGGACAGCAACTAAGCCTGATCTAATAAAGTGAGCATAAATACATTGACTTTCTTTTGAAGATGCCAGTTTCCTGGCTGTTATGCTGACACTCTGGGTTCAGTACTTTCAGAATACTGTTTACTGAAGATTCAGTGCTCCCCTATACCTCTGTAGCGCTGTCCTCGCAGGAGCCACTTTGGTAATTTGGGTTCTCTGTTCTGCGCCTCAACTCCAAGAACAACCTCAGCCCCTCTGACACACCTGGTTGAATGAAAGTTACTGCACACACTTATAGGAACACAAGTATAGATACCATTAACTCACCTGTGAATTAGCACCATGAAATAGACACAAGACCGTTTAGTGGTAAATGAACTCAATGTATTGGAACGGGTTAGAATAAATGGTGGTTTCAGCAAAAATGAACATACAGAAGGTAGGTTCAGACACAGTCCACTACACAGTATAATCACAATGCCAAGGTCACTTAGAATAGCGTTCTGCACCACTAGACTGGGGTTAACTCATGAAAAGTGCAAAGTCAGCAATTAACAGTGTGTATAAGCATTAACTGCAATGTGGATAATAATACCATAACTAGTCCAGAGTGCACTCTAGGAGAAGGGCTAGGAAATAATGCAATGTACCATGAGAGTTACCTGTTAGCATAAGCATTGGGTAAAGCTCTCAGTCTTTAGTCCTAACTCTTCAGCCGATTAGCATTGGGGCCCAGTTGTACCGTTTGTGTACATGAGAACATTCCCAGTGAGGTCTGCAGGCTGCAATAAGGATACTAGATGGCTGTATGGTCAGTTCCAAATGGCTCAGTCGCTCTAGCAGCAGATGATAAGTCCCTGCAGCAGCAGCTCACCAATTCCAGCGATATTACAGACCAGTCATGTTCCTCCAATCCAAACTCGCTCATGCATGTCTTTATGGACCTTGTTTTGTGCACATATGTCTTGCTTTGTGCACTAGACCTTATAATCACTATGCCAAGGTAACTTAGAATATAGTTCTGTACCACTAGACTGGGATTAACTCATGAATCAGCAAAGTCGGCAATAAACAGCGTATATAAGCATTAACTGCAATGTGAATAATAATACTATAACTAGTCCAGAGTGCACTCTAGAAGAAGGGATAGGAAATAGTACAATGTCCCATGAGAGTTACCTGTTAGCATAAGCAATACCTAAAGGTCTCAGTCTCTAGTCCTAACTCTTCAGCCGGCTGGCATTGGGGCCTAGTTGTACATGAGAACAGCCCCAGTGAAGTCTGCAGGCTGAAAAAAGGATACTCGATGGCTGTATGGTCAGTTCCAAATGGCTCAGTCCCTGTAGCAGCAGATGGTAAATTCCTGCAGCAGCAGCTCACCAGTTCCAGCAATATTGCAGGCCAGTCAAATTCCTTTATCCCAAACTCGCTCACCCATGTCTTTATGGACCTTGCTTTGTGCACTTATGTCTTGCTTTGTGCCCTAGACATTATAAATCACTATGCCAAGGTAACTTAGAATAGAGTTATGTACCACTAGACTGGGATTAACTCATGAATCAGCAAATTCAGCCATAAACAGTGTATATAAGCATTAACTGCAATGTGAATAATAATACCATAACTAGTCCAGAGTGCACTCTAGGAGAACGGCTAGGAAATAGTGCAATGTCCCATGAGAGTTACCTGTTAGCATAAGCAATATGTAAATGTCTCAGTCTCTAGTCCTAACTCTTCAGCCGGCTGACATCGGGGCCTAGTTGCACATGAGAACAGCCCCAGTGAAGTCTGCAGGCTGAAAAAAGGATACTCGATGGCTGTATGGTCAGTTCCAAATGGCTCAGTCCCTGTAGCAGCAGATGGTAAATTCCTGCAGCAGCAGCTCACCAGTTCCAGCAATATTGCAGGCCAGTCAAATTCCTTTATCCCAAACTCGCTCACCCATGTCTTTATGGACCTTGCTTTGTGCACTTATGTCTTGCTTTGTGCCCTAGACATTATAAATCACTATGCCAAGGTAACTTAGAATAGAGTTCTGTACCACTAGACTGGGATTAAATCACAAATCAGCAAATTCAGCCATAAACGGTTGATATAAGCATTAACTGCAATGTGAATAATAATACCATAACTAGTCCAGAGTGCACTCTAGGAGAACGGCTAGGAAATAGTGCAATGTCCCATGAGAGTTACCTGTTAGCATAAGCAATACGTAAAGGTCTCAGTCTCTAGTCCTAACTCTTCAGCCGGCTGGCATCGGGGCCTAGTTGTACATGAGAACAATCCCAGTGAAGACTGCAGGTTGAAATAAGGATACTCGATGGCTGTATGGTCAGTTCCAAATGGCTCAGTCCCTGTAGCAGCAGATGGTAAATCCCGGCAGCAGCAGCTCACCAGTTCCAGCAATATTGCAGGCCAGTCAAGTTCTTCCATCCCAAACTCGCTCATCCATGTCTTTATGGACCTTGCTTTGTGCACTTATGTCTTGCTTTGTGCCCTAGACATTATAAATCACTATGTCAAGGTAACTTAGAATAGAGTTCTGTACCACTAGACTGGGATTAAATCACAAATCAGCAAATTCAGCCATAAACAGTTGATATAAGCATTAACTGCAATGTGAATAATAATACCATAACTAGTCCAGAGTGCACTCTAGGAGAACGGCTAGGAAATAGTGCAATGTCCCATGAGAGTTACCTGTTAGCATAAGCAATACGTAAAGGTCTCAGTCTCTAGTCCTAACTCTTCAGCCGGCTGGCATCGGGGCCTAGTTGTACATGAGAACAATCCCAGTGAAGACTGCAGGTTGAAATAAGGATACTCGATGGCTGTATGGTCAGTTCCAAATGGCTCAGTCCCTGTAGCAGCAGATGGTAAATCCCGGCAGCAGCAGCTCACCAGTTCCAGCAATATTGCAGGCCAGTCAAGTTCTTCCATCCCAAACTCGCTCATCCATGTCTTTATGGACCTTGCTTTGTGCACTTATGTCTTGCTTTGTGCCCTAGACATTATAAATCACTATGTCAAGGTAACTTAGAATAGAGTTCTGTACCACTAGACTGGGATTAACTCATGAATCAGCAAATTCAGCCATAAACAGTG
>BLSH010050352.1:700830-725604 GCA_018402905.1 Glandirana rugosa
TGATAAGGAGGGTGGCTGTGGTTACTACCCTGTGATAAGGGGGGTGACTGTGGTTACTACCCTGTGATAAGGAGGGTGACTGTGGTTACTACCCTGTGATAAGGAGGGTGACTGTTGTTACTACCCTGTGATAAGGGGGGTGACTGTGGTTAAGTGCCCCATCATTGGTGTCGGTGGGAGGAATAGTGCCCCATTATTGGTGTCAGTGGGAGGAATGGTGCCCCATCATTGGTGTCAGTGGGGGGAATAGTGTCCCATCATTGGTGTCAGTGGGGGGAATAGTGTCCCATCATTGTTGTCAGTGGGAGGAATAGTGTCCCATCATTGGTGTCAGTGGGAGGAATAGTGCCCCCCTTACATTGCTGGTCAGCAGAGAAGGGACTCTAACATGTATAGTCAATACAAGGAACACCTCACACTAATGAACAGTTAAAGGAAGAAAGTCCATTACATTAAGTGGTCAGTGGTGAGGGCCCCATCCCCTTGCATTGGTGATTAGCTGGTTCCCCAATACATTGTTTGTCAGTGGGGAAGTGCTGAGAAGGGACCCCCAGAATGATTGTTAACTTGCAGACCACCCAGAAATGAATGCTAAGGCCAGGGCCCAGCCAGCCCCAGTCCTCCCAGGCAGGCCAGACCCCCACACCCAGTCCCTCCCTGTGAAATTTACAGGCCGCTGAAGTGAGTCAGGAGGACCATCACTGTGAAAAAATGTACTCTGCTGGCACTGTTCGCTCCCACACAACCAGGGAGGTACTGGACTGGCTGTGGGGGTCTGGCCTGCCTGGGAGGACTGGGGCTGGCTGGGCCCTGGCCTTAGCATTCATTTCTGGGTGGTCTGCAAGTTAACAATCATTCTGGGGGTCCCTTCTCAGCTGGCACTTTCCCACTGACAAACAATTTATTGGGGAACCAGCTAATCACCAATGCAAGGGGATGGGCCCCTCACCAATTTACAGGCCACTAAAGTGAGTCAGGACTGGAGGACGGTCACTGTAAAAAAAATAACTTACTCTGCTGGGCTGAGTCACTGCTCGCAACACAGTTACATGAGGCTCAGGCAGGCTCAGCAGCACCTCCGCTCCTCTGTCCTGTTCTTCTTCTTCCCCTGGCCCCAATGTCCGCGCTCAGCACCGCACTGCCTGCCACATACAGATGGAGGCCTCTCTCTGTCTCCTCTCAAAAGCCGTGCCGCCCAGCCCCTCCCTCTGAGATCACTCCGCACGCAGTGCGCTCTGCAGGAGACTCCAGAAGGATGAGTGGGCGGCACCACGCTCCCTGGCTGACCTACTACAGCCTAGGAGGAGTGTATAAGAAAGTAGTGAAAAAAAAAAGTGACAGTGTAAAAAATAAAAGTCTGCGGCGGCCGCGGACACCTTGCCGATCCCTGCGATGGGCCCCCAATGCAGCTGGGGCCCCTGGGCTGTGCCCAGGGGTGCCCGCTCATAAAGACGGCCCTGCCGGGAACTCTCCAATGTAGTAATTCTTATTACGGAATCCCCAGAGAGTCAGTTGGCCAGCATTTGAGCAAAACTCGTATATCAGTTTGAGACGGACCTATTCTTTTAGTGCAGTGAACTGCTCAGGCCTTATTGCTAACCGTAGGTCTATCGTAAGGTCAGAAATGCTTTATATAATCCAATGCAGCCAGAGATCGGGGCTTGTGGTAAACCTTGTGTGTAAAGTAACCTTAACCCAAATGGTAACCCTAATCCAAACAGTGACTTTATCTCAAACAGTAACCTTAACCTTAATGGTAACCCAAACAGTGACCCTAATCCAAACAGTAATCTTAGCCCTAATGGTAACCCTAACCCAAACAGTGACCATATTTCAAACAGAAACCTTAACTCTAATGGTAACCCTAATCCAAACAGTGACCCTATTTCAAACAGTAACCTTAACTCTAATGGTAACCCTAATCTAAACAGTGACCCTATTTCAAACAGTAACTTTAACTCTAATGGTAACCCTAATCCAAACAGTGGCCCTATTTCAAACAGTAACCTTAACCTTTAATGGTAACCCTAATCCAAACAGTGACCCTGTTTCAAACAGTAACCTTAGCCCTAATGGTAACCCTAATCCAAACAGTGACCCTATTTCAAACAGTAACCTTAACCCTAATGGTAACCCTAATCCAAACAGTGACCCTATTTCAAACAGTAACCTTAACCCTAATGGTAACCCTAATCCAAACAGTGACCCTATTTCAAACAGTAACCTTAGCTCTAATGGTAACCTTAATCTAAACAGTGACCCTATTTCAAACAGTAACCTTAGCTCTAATGGTAACCTTAATCTAAACAGTGACCCTATTTCAAACAGTAACCTTAACTCTAATGGTAACCCTAATCCAAACAGTGACCCTATTTCAAACAGTAACCTTAACCCTAATGGTAACCCTAATCCAAACAGTGACCCTATCTCAAACAGTAACCGTAACCGTAATGGTAACCCTAAGCCAAATAGTAATAATAAGCATAAGAGTAGCCTAACCCAAACATTAACTCTAACCCTACGACCTAGCTCCAACAGTTACCCTAACCCTAATGGTGACAATAAAACAAACAGTGAACCCCACCCTAATGGTAACCCCAACCCAAACAGAAATTCAAACCCTACTGGTAAACCTAACCCCAACATTAACCATAATGATGACCCTCTTGTATTACGGTCACGTGATAGTTTACATTTTTTGGGGGTTGTATTCGATCTGTGCAGAGAGATCACACAAATAAGTATAATATTTATTAACCACTTGCTGACCAGGCCTTTTCTGGAACTACAAGTTTCAATTATTATTTTTTGCTAGAACACCACTTAGAACCCCCAAACGTTATATATATTTTAGCAGAGACCCTAGAAAAATGGCGGCCATTGCAATGTTTTATGTCACAATGTATTTGTGCAGTGGTCTTTCAAACGCAATTAAAAAAAAAAATACAGTTTAACTAATTAAAAAATTAAAAAAAAAAACACTAAAGTTAGTCCAATTTATTTGTAGAATGTAAAAGATGATGCTACGCCGAGTAAATAGATACCTAACATGTAACGCTTTAAAATTGCGCACGCTCATGGAATGGCGACAAATAGGCAATGCTTACAGGCAATGTTTACAGGTTACCAGTTTAGAGGTCGAGAGGGGGTCTAGTGCTAGAATTATTGCTCTCGCTCTAATGATCGTAGCGATACCTCACATGTGTGGTTTGAACACCACTTACATATGCGTTCACTTCTGCGAGCATGGCGGGATGGGGCGCTTTCAATTTTTTTTTTCTTATTTATTTTACTTTTTATTTTTACCTTATCCCTTTATTTATTTATTTATTTTTTTTATCAATTTTATTCCTATTACAAGGAATTTAAACATCCATTGTAATAGAATTAAGCATGACAGGTCCTCTTTATGGAGAGATCTAGACCTCTCATTTACCTTTAAAAGCAAAGGAAAGAAAAAATTGACACTTTGACTTAAAAAAAAAAAATCTTTAAGCCATGACGTCAGAGGTCGCTCCAGTCCTCCAAGGGCATAGAGCTGAGTAGGGGCATCTTGCCCTCACCAGACTTCCTGCCTAGCCGTCTGATGGATTGGATCGCTTCTGGGTTTACCGATGGCTCCGGTAAACCCGGAAACGGCCCGAATGCGGCGGGAGGAGGGGGGGGGTTAGGGGGGCACCCATTTGCCACCTCTAAAAGTGACAGACGCTGAATCGCCCACAGTGGAAATATATACGGCAAAAGTGATGATGTATATATACTGTGGGCAGTCGGCAAGTGTAATGACAGACACAGATAATATTAGAAAATATAACAATAATGCTTAGCTAGAGATGCTGTTTCCGCCATGGGTGTGCTGACTTTTATTTATTTATTTTTAATTACTAAAGTTATTAGTTAGTTAGTAAAAATATTAGTTTAACCACTTCATCCCCGGAAGGATTTACCCACTGCGTCGCTTTAACTGACAATTGCGCGGTCATGCGCAAACAAAATTGGCGTCCTTTTTTTTCCCCACAAACAGAGCTTTCTTTGGGTGGTACTTGATCTCCTCTGCCGTTTTTTATTTTTTGCGCTATAAACAAAAAAAAAACAATTTTGAAAAAAAATAACTATTTATTTTTTTACTTTTTGCTATAATAAATATCCAAAAAAATGTAAAAAAAAACTAATTTCTTCATCAGTTTGGGGCAATATGTATTCTTCTACATATTTTTGGTAAAAAAAAATCGCAATAAGCATATATTGATCGGTTTGCGCAAAAGTTATCGCGTCTACAAAATACGGGATAAATTTATGGCATTTTTATTATTATTATTTTTATTTTTTTTTACTAGTGATCTGCGATTGTTAGCGGGGCTGCGACATTGCGGCAGACAGATCGGACACTTTTGACACTTTTTTGGGTCCAATGACATTTATAAAGCGATCAGTGCTATGAAAATGCACTTATTACTGTAAAAATGTCACTGGTAAGGAAGGGGTTAACACTGGGGGGGGGGGGCGATCAGAGGGTTAAATGTGTTCCCTGGGAGGTGTCTCTAACTGTATGGGGGCGAGGAGAGAGATCGCTGCTCCCGATCACTGGGAACCATAGGTGTGCGCAGCCTATTAGGGTGTGCACCCCATATGTGTTAAAACCCGGATGGTGCTTTTAGGGCATTGGATTTGTTAGTAGGGCAGAGGGCAGTGTCCGTTTTTATTTTTATTAATTAATTTTTTTTTTTTTATTTTTTTTTTTTTTTTTAGGAGCCCCGTTGGGGGACTTTGGTGGAATGTCAGCAGGGGGAATCTGCACCTCACTGGGTGATTAGGGTGTGCCCAGGCACACCCTCCCCCCACCCACGCCTATGCTGGGAACAGATGATCACTCTCAACTGCCCTGTCAGAACGGGGATCTGCTTTGTTTACGCTGGCAGATCCCCGTTCTGCCTGTTTCTGGAGCGATTGGTGGTGGCCGGTGGACATCGAGTCCGCCCCACCCGCTGGTCGGCTCCCCTGCTAGCAAGTGGGCACAGGCGCACACACGCTCCCACAGATCGCCGCGTACGACGCTCAATGACAGCTATTCGCGCAGCCGCGCCAACCTGCCGCAGTAAAACTGCGGTGGCTGGTCGGCAAGCGGTTAAATAACAAAATAATGTTTTTGGGGTTTTTCGGGGTTTTTTTTTTCTGGAGTTCAGTTCTAAAATGTAAAGCATTGGCTTTTTTTTTTTTAGGCTCCATGCACACTGGACGCTATCTGGGCTCTCTCGGCGTCGGGCAGGAGACGCTGCTTACAAAACGTTCTTTTGCAGCGTTTTGTAAGCAGCGTTTACCGGCGTTTATTGGCGTTTATCGGCGTCAGCATTTTTGGGTGTTTTTTTTTTTTTCTTCATTAGTTTCCATTGACTTCAAAAAACGCCGGACGCCGGTAAACAGCCATTTACCAGCGTTTATAAGCGTTTATCGGCGTCCGGCGGTTTTTGTGGTCAAAAGAACGACTTTTGAACGCCAATTCAGGGAGTTCAGATAACAGCCCAAAAACGCCACTGCTAATAAAAGACAATTAACATCCATGTGTGCATGGACACATAGGATAACATAAAGGGGCATTTTTGGGCTGTTAAAAAAACCGCCCAAACGCCCCAAAACGGTCGTTTATCAGATACAGTGTGCATGGAGCCTTAATATTATCTCGTGTTCTGTAGTGTGATTGTCTTTATAGGTTTGCTACAATGTTACAGTGTGGAGATATTTGTAGGGTGCATTGTGTGAGATTCCACCCACACAGTGTAAATTACAGACTCACATTCTACTGATTTATGCGACTCGGCCCTGCCTGCGGCAAGCGGCATTATTATCTATTCAGAGCAGCACTTTAATTACAAGTGTTCTGAACACACAGGAAACGTTTACTGTATCTTCATCTCCCAGACGTGTTTCCTTTTTTTTTTTTTTAAATGTGTGGATCTGCATACTGCGTTTATATGGAAAAGAAACCCCATTAGAATAACGGATCACTTGGTATCGTCGCCAGAATATCAGCGCTGTAAGATGTATGAGCGCTGTAAGGATTTGGCACGGGACGCTTTCTGGAGCTCATAATTAAATGTCCACTTTTAATCACTTCAGCCCCGGAAGGATTTCCCACCTTAGGACCAGAGCACTTTCTGCGATTCGGCACTGCGTTGCTTTAACTGACAATTGCGCAGTCGTGCGGCGTTGTACCCAAACAAAATTTGCGTCCTTTTTTCCCCACAAATAGAGCTTTCTTTTGGTGGTATTTGATCACCGCTGCGTCATTTCTGATCGCCGCTATAAACAAAAGAAGAGCGACAATTTTGCAAAAAATTACAAATTTCTTACTTTTTGCTAAAATACAAATCCAAAAAAAAAAAAAAAATATTTTTTTTTCCATCGGTTTTGGCCGATTTATATTCTTCCTCATATTTTTGGTAAAAAAAAAACGCAATCGGCGTTTATTGATTGGAATTCATTTCTGGGGTTTTTATGTTTTTTTTATTTTTTACTAGTAATGGCGGCGATCTGCGATTTTTAGCGGTACTGCGATATTGCATCGGACATGTCAGACCATTTTGACACTTTTTTTGGGATCATTGGCACTTATACAGCGATCAATGCTATAAAAATGCACTGATTACTGTGTAAATGCCATTGGCAGTGAAGGGGTTAACTTGCAGGGGGCGCTCTAAGGGTTAACTGTGTTCCCTGGGCGTGTTCTAACTGTATGGGGGCTGGGCTGGCTGGGGAAAGGGGATGATCATGGATTCCATATAGAGGAAGCCTGTGATCACAGCCCTTCCCCCTCTATGAGAAGGGAGATCTGTGTTTACTTACACCGACCTCCGTTCTCTCGCTTCGAGGGGGGGCATCGCGGGTAGCCGGCGGCAATCGAGTCCACCGCACCCGCTCCCTGCCCCCCCCGGACACAATGAGCACACGCGCTCACAGCACTAGTTATCGCAGCCAACGCCGTATGACAGCGGTTTGTGATATCGAGCCACTCTGTCGCCGTCAGATGCGGTCGGCAGTTGGCAAGTGGTTAAAAAAATGAATAAGGGTTAACTGAACTCCAGCCATATGGAGTGCATGCATTATAAATGCAACAACAACATACAAAGCCATCTACAACTCTGCCCCCAGCTACGTTACCACCCAAAAAAGTCCTCTCTGCTTCTCCCAAGACCTCCTGCTCTCTAGCTTCCACGTCATCTCCTCACATGCTCTCCTCCTGGACTTCTCCAGAGACTCTCCCATCCTCTGGAACTCCCTATCTTAAGCTATCCCCACTATTTCCTACTCTGTTCACCTCCAGGCCTTCTCCAGAGACTCTCCCATCCTTTGGAACTCTCTACCTCAAATCTCTCCCTCTATCTCCTACTCTGTGAGGTGGCTCCAGGACTTCTCAAGAACCGCTCCCATCCTTTGGAACTCCCTATCCCCAAATCTCTCCGGCTATCTCATACTCTGGGAGGTGGCTCCAGGACTTCTTCAGAACCTCTCCCATCCTCTGGAACTCTGTACCCCAATCTGTCCATCTATCTCCTACTCTGTCCACCTCCAGGACTTCTGCAGAGCCTCTCCCATCCTCTGGAACTCCCTATCCAAATCTGTCTGGCTTTCTCCTACTCCGTCTACCTTCAGGGCTTCTCCAGAGCCTATCCAATACTCTGGAACTCCCTACCAGTCTCTACTGACTAACATACTGTACTCACAGGCACATTCAAGGCTTTGGATATTTTTTATATCCTTTTCCATCTTTATAAGGTTCTATTACCTTGTTACGCAGGTTCTTTGACAATTCTTTTCTGCTCCCCATGGCTCAGTTTCTAGCCTGCTCATTGCATCCACCTGAGAGCCAACAAACTCATTGACTATTTATACACAGACACTAAGTGCAATTTAAAAGGCCACAAATGTGGGAAATTACCCTGTAGTTGCCATTATAACTTGTGTATGTCACCTTGTGTGTCTGTACCAAGCCAAGCATTCCAGGGGGTGGAAACTTTTGATCAGGACCATTTGGGTGATTTCTGTTATCATTAAGATTTAAAAAGGATCTAAACAACTATGTGATAATAAACGGCTTCATATGATCCCTATCCTTAACTGCCTCCCGACCGCCGTATTGTCAAATGATCAGTGGTGCGCCCTGTCACTGGGACATTACGCATCACCGATCCCGGGAAAGAGCCAATGACGAGGCTCTTTACCCATGTGATCGGCTGTGTCCAATCACAGCTAATCACATGTTAACAAGGAAATTCTGGTTATCTGCATTCCTTTCCTCACGCTGACAACATGTGAGGAGAGGAGGGCCGATCAGCTGCATTAACTCAAATGGGACATCTGCACAGATAACCAGGGCACTGATCATCAGTGCAGCCCCAACAGTGTCCATCAGTGATGCCAATCAGTGCCCATCAGTTATTCCAATCAGTGACCATCAGTTATTCCAATCAGTGGTGCCAATCAGTGCCGCCTATCAGTGACCATAAGTGCTGCATATCAGTGCTGCATATCAGCGCCCATCAGTGCTGTATATTAGTGCCTCCTCATTAATGCCACCTCATCAGTGGCCTTCAGTGCCACCTTCATCAGTGCCCTTCAGTGCAGTCTACCAGAGTATCAGTACCCATCAGTGCCCTTCAGTGCCGCCTCATCAGAGCCAAGTAGTGATGCCTCATCAGTGCCCTTCAGTGCCACCTCATCAGTGCCCTTCAGTGCCACCTCATCAGTGCCTATCAGTGCCACCTCATCAGTGCAGCCTATCAGTGCCCTTCAGTGCTGCTTCACCGGTGCCCATCAGTGCAGCCTATCAGTGCCGCCTCATCAGTGCCCATCAGTGCAGCCTATCAGTGCCCATAAGTGCAGCTTCATTAGTGCCCTTCAGTACTGCCCCATCAGTGCCATTCAGTGCCGCCTCATCAGTGCCTATCAGTGCCACATCATCAGTTGCCCATCAGTGCAGCCTATCAGTGCCCATCAGTGCAGCCTCATCAGTGCCCATCAGTGCATCCTCATCACTGCCCAACAGTGCAGCCTCATCGGTGCACATGAGTGAAGGAGACAAATTATGTATTTACAAAATTCTATAACAGAAACTAATAAAAACTTCTTTTTTTTTAATTTCGGTGTTTTTGGGGTTTTTTTTTAGCATTTTTTTAGGGGATTAAATACCACCAAAAGAAAGCTCTATCTGGCTAAAAAAAATTAGAAACGTTTCATTTGGATACAGCGTTGCACAACCGCGCAATTGCCATTCAAAGTGCAAAGGCGCTGATAGCTGAAAATTGGCCTGGGCAGAAAGGGCTGAGAGTGCCCAGTAGGCAAGGGGTTAATTAAATTTTGCATGATCAGTTATATTTTCAATGTCAATGCCAGCATTTCACAATTTCTGCCAGGGGATGCAAGCTTTTGAGCACAACTGTAGATGAATGTAATATTTGGTCATGCCTCTGGTTAGCTGGGTCATGGCTGCAAACCTCAGTGCCTGGAGCTTCAAGTTTCCGTACTCCACAAAATTATATGTAAAAATCGAATGATACAGGGAACCGAGAAACAAAGAATACTGAGGGGCATTGACGGCAGAAAAAAGACCAAGTGGTCTACCACGGCTGCCCCTTTTTTAAATAATTTTTTTGTCCCAAGCATGTTTAAATCCACTTACTGTTAACTGACTCACTACCTCTGCTGAATGTCTGTTCCAAGTATCAACTACTCTTTCACTATAAAAAATACTTTTTGAGGTTAGTTTTGAACATTTCTTCATTTAGTTAGGGGTCATGTCCCTGTGTTCTTTGTCATAACTTAATGTAAATACTGCCCCCCCTGAATCTTATCCACACCCTTCATGTTTTTAAAGGTTTCAATCATGTTTTCCTCCTCATTACACCTTTTACTTTTTTTTTGGTCCAAACAGGATATATTATGTTCTCGAAATCTCTCCCCTATTATACTTTATCCCTTTCATCATTTTTGTTGCCCATCTCATATTAACTAATCAATATATTTTTGTAACAGAGGTTTCCAGAACTGAACACAGTAATCTAAATGAGGTCTAACTAAATACCTCCTTCCTCCTGCTGGTGACCCCTCTAGTGATAACTAAAGATCTATATAGAGGAATCAGGACCTCCTTCCTCCTGCTGGTGACCCCTCTAGTGATATAAAGATCTATATAGAGGAATCAGGACCCCCTTCCTCCTGCTGGTGACCCCTCTAGTGATATAAAGGTCTATATAGAAGAGTCAGGAACTCCTTCCTCCTGCTGGTGATCACTGCTGCCCTCCTAAAATACCATTGCTGCCTCCAAACTGCCAAACAGACCTACTTTATCACACTCATTAACACATTATCATCCAGTCCCCGTCAACTCTTCTCGACCTTTAACACTCTACTGTGTCCTCCATTGCCTCCACCCTCTAATTCTCTCACTGCCCAGGAGATTGCCAATCACTTTAAAACTAAGATTGATAACATTCGTGAGGAAATCTCCAATGCGCACAAACCACCCCCACTCAACACCCCATGCCCACAGATACAATCACTACTTTCCACATTCAACCCTGCCAGTATTAAGGTTGCTAAACTTTTATTGAACACCCATCTAACCAACTGCCCCCTGGATCCTGCTCCCTCGCTCACCCTCCAACTCAATTCTACATTCTCTAACTCACATTTTTAACCTTTCCCTCTCTTCTGGCAACTTCCCAAACTCTCTAAAACATGCCCTAGTCACCCCTATCCTTAAAAAGCCCTCACTGGACCCCACTAATATTAACAACCTACGCCCCATCTCCTTACTCCCCTTCTCCTCCAAACTCCTCGAAAGACTGGTCTACAAGCGACTGAGTGACCATCTGACCATGAACAAACTTCTTGATCTCCTTCAGTCCGGATTTCGCCCTCAGCTCTCTACAGAAACTGCTCTCCTTAAACTCACTAATGACCTAATAACTTTTAAAACCAATGGACACTATTCTATGCTACTACTCCTGGACCTCTCTGCTGCCTTTGACACAGTGGACCACACCCCTCCTCCTCATAAAACTCCACGCCTTTGGTCTCGGTGACTGTACTCTTCGCTGGTTCTCATCCTACCTATCCCACCGCTCCTTCAGCTTCACTTACAACTCTACTTCCTCCTCTCCTCTCCCTTTCTCTATCGGTGTCCCACAAGGTTCTGTTCTTGGACCTCTCCTTTTCTCAATCTACACCGCCTCCCTGGGTCAGTTGATTGCCTCCCTTGGCTTTCAGTATCATCTCTACATTGATGACACATAAATCTATCTCTCAACTCCCCAGATCTCTCCATCCGTCTCCTCACGCATCACCAACTTACTAACAGACATATCAGCCTGCATGTCACATTACTTCCTAAAACTCAACCTATCCAAAACCAAGCTTATGATATTTCCTCCCCCACGTGTCACTTCCCCAAATTTCTCTGTCAAAATCAACGGCTCAACTATCAACCCGTCCCCCCACGCCAAGGTCCTAGGTGTAATCCTGGACTCAGAATTAACCTTTCGGCCCCACATTTAATCGCTAACCAAAATATTCCCTCCATTGGCTTCAACCAACGTATTGATTTCAAGATACTAACAAAAACTTATAAAGCAATTCACAACCTAGCCCCCAGCTACATCACTAACCTGGTCTCAAAATACCAACAAAATCAATCAAGACCTCCTGCTCTCTAGTTCCCTTGTCACCTCATGCCATGCTCGCCTCCAGGACTTCTCCAGAGCCTCTCCCGTCCTCTGGAATGCTCTAAACCAATCTGTCCAACTTTCTCCTACTATGTCCACCTTCAGACGATCCCTGAAAACTCATCTCTTCAGAGAAGCCTATCTGGCTCCCACCTAACAACTGTACATTTATCTTCTCTATTAGCACATCCCCCACAGTTATTACCTCTTGTATCTCTTGAGCTTCCCTCTTAGATTGTAAGCTCTAATGAGCAGGGCCCTCTGATTCCTACTGTATTTAAGTGTATTGTATTTGTACTGCCTACCCTCAAGTTGTAAAGTGCTGTGTAAACTGTTGGCGCTATATAAATACTGTATAATAATAATAATATAAAGATCTATATGGAGGAATCATGACCTCCTTCCTCCTAATGGAGATCTTTCTAGTGATATAAAGATCTATATGGAGGAATCCTGACATCCTTCCTCCTGCTTGTGATCCCTCTAGTGATATAAAGATCTAATATGGGAGTTTAGGACCTCCTTCCTCCTGCTGGTGACCCCTCTAGTGAAATAAAGGTTGATATAGAGGAGTCATGGCCTCCTTCTTCCTGCTGATGATCTCTCTAGTGATTTAAAGATCTATATAGAGCAGTGGTTCTCAACTCCAGTCCTCGGGACCCACCAACAGGCCAGATTTTAAGTATTACCTTGGGGAGATGCAGACTAGAATACTGCAATCACTGAGCAGCAAATGATCTCACCTGTGATGTACTTCAGTTATCCTGCAAACCTGGCCTGTTAGTGGGTCCCGAGGACCGGAGTTGAGAACCACTGATATAGAGGAATCAGAACCTCCTTCCTCCTGCTGTTGGAGTTGTTGGTATTGTTATTATTATGTAACTGTGATAGTGTTGTTATTTTCATTATTGTTATTATTATTATTATTATTATGTGTTTTATTCTATTATATTTAGTAATGATATTGTTATTATTATTTAATAGTCAAAGTAGTAATATTGCTAATATATATGTAGCACCTTCTAGGTAGGTAGGTGCTAGAGGACAAATTTTTCTGCAGAGTAGGAACATTTAGGTGGGCCTAGCTGGTGGTTAGGCCTGTTTGTTTTCATTCTGGGCTGGGAGTGGCTCAGGGTAGGGCTGCAGGAGGTGTAGCCACCGGGGGCAATTTGAGGAGCCCTGACCAATCCCCAACCTGGATTGGCAGGGGGCAGGCCTCCTTAAATACCTAGGGTCAGCCCAGCTTGGGGGGGAGTTTTTGGGTAGAAGAGATGGAGTAAGAGAGTGCTGAGGCTGTCTGGGCCTAAAGGGAGCTGTCCATTCTGGGGGGGAGGGTGACCTTGGGCCTGGGTTCGGATGCAGTTGGGACCACTTTCAAGAAATTATGAGAGGACAGCGGGAGAGTGCGCTGCTGAGAGACTCCAGGCAGGACAACTGGTCACAGCTGGGAGGGCTGCTGAGTGAGGCACAGTCAGGAGGACTGGGGAGGCACACCTGAGAGGACTGGAAGTTTGCAGTCAGAGATGGGTGCAGAACCAGAAGAGTGGACTGTGGGAAGAAGGGCAGTGGAATAAGGCAGCTGCAGCCATGAGGGCTGGCAGGGCCTGAAGAGAGCTTACTGGCATCAGTAGCCATGTTGAGGACAGTTAGTACCAGAACCATTCTACACAATAGTGGCCCGGGGTCCCAGCCTGAAAAGAGCAATTCACTGAGGCGTGGTTGAGTTAGTGTCAGGCTTAACCACGTGGTGCTAACTGGTCTGGGAAATTGCAGCAAGAGAAGTGCTGGAGGAGTAATGGAGTAAAGGTCTTAAGCAAGAGAAGTGCTGGAGAGAAGACTGGAGTGTACATACTGAGTGTATATAGTAGTCCCAAACAAATTGTGGTATATCTTACTGGGCCATATCCCCCTTTCCCATCCAAGATCAATCCCCTCAATAAAAACAAAAAAAACAAAGCTATGGGCTGTTCCATGTCTTGGAGTGCCTGAGAGATAAATGCCAGGCTGGGCAGGGTGACAGATAAACCACAATATTCAGCAGCCCCTGCGAGTAAGCACACATGTGTGTGAAACGCGTCCACCGGTTGCCTTGGCTATTGCACTTGCGGTATTGGTCATGTATTGTCTATGGACTGTTCAATAAAAGGATTCCAGTCACATTGGTGTGCAGCCAATTTTTCCTTTCCAGTTAATTTGCGGAGGGCGAGCCGGGGCTTGCATCTGTGTGAGGAGTCCCTACACTGGAGCTTATGTGGATCCACTCACCTGGAGTGGCGATTCCCTTGTTGTTTCACCCCTGTGTGAGTACCACTGCATATATATACAGTATCTCACAAAAGTGAGTACACCCCTCACAAAGTGAGTACACCCCTCGCAAGAAATGACACTTTTCTACAATGTAAAGTAGTGAGTGTACAGCTTGTATAACAGTGTAAATTTGCTGTCCCCTCAAAATAACTCAACACACACCCATTCATGTGTAAACCGCTGGCAACAAAAGTGAGTACACATCTAAGTGAAAATGTCCAAATTGGGCCCAAAATGTCAATATTTTGTGTGGCCACCATTATTTAGCAGCACTGCCTTAACCCTCTTGGGCATGGAGTTCCCCAGAGCTTCACAGGTTGCCACTGGAGTCCTTTTCTACTCCGCCATGACGACATCATGGAGCTGGTGGATGTTAGAGACCTTGCACTCCTCCACCTTCCGTTTGAGGATGCCCCACAGATGCTCAATAGGATTTAGGTCTGGAAACATGTTTGGACAGTCCATCACCTTTACCCTCAGCTTCTTTAGCAAGGCAGTGGTCATCTTGAATCTGTGTTTGGGGTCGTTATCATGTTTGAATACTGCCCTGCGGCCCAGTCTCTGAAGGGAGGGGATCATGTTCTGCTTCAGTATGTCACAGTACATGTTGGCATTCATGGTTCCCTCAATGAACTGTAGCTCCCCAGTGCAGTGCAGCCCCAGACCATGACATTCCATCTACCATGCTTGACTGTAGGCAAGACACACTTGTCTTTGTACTCCTAACCTGGTTGTCGCCACACACGCTTGACACCATCTGAACCAAATAAGTTTATCTTTTTTTTCTTTAGACCATAGGACATGGTTCCAGTAATCTATGTCCTTAGTCTGCTTGTCTTCAGCAAACTGTTTACGGGTTTTCTTGTGCGTCATCTTTAGAAGCTTCCTTCTGGGACGACAGCCATGCAGACTGATTTGATGCAGTGTGCGGCGTATGGTCTGAGCACTGACAGACTGACCCCCCACCCCTTCAACCTCTGCAGCAATGCTGGCAGCACTCATACATCTATTTCCCAAACACAACCTCTGGATATGATGCTAAGCACGGCACTCAACTTCTTTGGACCATGGTGAGGCGCTGTTCTAAGTGGAACCTGTCCTGTTAAAACACTGTATGGTCTTGGCCACCATGCTGCAGCTCAGTTTGAGGGTTTTGGCAATCTTCTTATAGACTAGGCCATCTTTATGTAGAGCAACAATTCTTTTTTTCAGATCCTCAGAGAGTTCTTTGCCATGAGGCGCCATGTTGAACTTCCAGTGACCAGTATGAGAGCGTGAAAGCGATAACACCAAATTTAACACCCTGCTCCCCATTCACATCTGAGACCTTGTAACACTAAGGAGGCCCATAATACTGAGGAGGGTAAATGGCTAATTGGGCCCAATTTGGACATTTTTGCTTAGAGGGTGTACTCACTTTTGTTGCCAGCGGTTTAGACATTAATGGCTGTGTGTTGAGTTATTTTGAGGGGACAGAAAATTTACACTGTTATACAAGCTGTGCACTCACTACTTTACATTGTAGCAAAGTGTCATTTCTTCAGTGTTGTCACATGAAAAGATAGAATAAAATATTTACAAAAATGTGAGGGGTGTACTCACTTTTGTGAGATACTGTATATATATATATATATATATTTTTTTTTTTTTTTAACAGTAGAAATATAGAAGTAGTGGTATTGTTATTATTATTACTAACTGGTAGTAGAAGTATTCGTATTATTCCTTCTATCAGTAGAACTAGTCGCGGTGGCAGTACCAATAGTACTGATTGTGGTAGAAGCACTAGCAAAAACTGGACCAGTAGAGGCATCATTTTTGACTGCCTACTATTCTACTTGAGGAATAACAACGCACAGCAAGGTGTTTTTTTAATTTAACCAGTCCATCGAAATGCCTTTATTGTAGGAATCAGAAAATTACAATGTATTTCAAACCAAGGAAATTCTGCTTTTTGCTGTCTGCCCCATCAATCCATCTCCACATCATCATTTTAGTCCACATGTCCACTCTTTCACAGGTTTCTGAAAAACACTTGCTGGGTCACATCCATAATTTAATACAATTCAAAAACATCCAAAAAAGCTCCCAATATAATCTGTAAATCATAATTCTCTGGATGTCACCTTCTCTGTCTTTTCCATGGTTGTCTTCAATATAACCTACTCATGAGTTCTTTAAAAGCAGAATTATCTAGTATTGATTCCACCAGTGTATATAAAAGAAACACCTAAGACTTTGAGCTTTTTGCTTGGAATCCTACAATATATCATCGATATAACGTGCCACAGGAAAAATGCTGATAAAGTAAGTTTTCAGGCTTGCAGAAGTCTACTGGATGAAAATGTGGTTTGTGAAATCAGCTGCATATGACCCACATATGTATCATACTGGGGAATCACTTACTCTCTGTTGAACCCATGTATTCATCTATGATCAAATAGGCGTGGGTGGTGACAGACCTCCTTTTCCAGGCAATGACCAGCAAAATTTTTAAACTAAGTCACATGTTACAGAGTATTTCCCATGATGTACTGGAGTTCAAACAATTTTAACATACATTTTGGAAAAAAAAAATCAATTTTGAGAATTATTTTTGTGTTAAATTGGGACAACCATAAAGGATTATGTTTTTTTTTTTACATTTTTATTGGCATTTTAAATACATCCTCAAAATAGAATTGCAGTAAAATGCTCTAAAACAGATTTTCTCAACCTCTTTTTTTCCCCTTTAATTTTTTTTGTACCAAAATTGTGTGTGTTTGAATATAAATTTAAAAACGACACATTTTAAGGCCTGGAAGTAATTTTGCAAGGGTCATACAGATATGAGATAACGTTTAAAGAAATAATCATTTTGAAAATTTAAAAATAAAGGTAAAAAAAAATAAAATTAAAAAAAAAAGTTTTTTCCCTTTATTTTTTTTTTGGGATCAAAGTTGTGTGTTGGAAAATAAATGTAAAAATAACACTTTTCAAGGCCTGGAAGTAATTTTGCAAGGGTCATACAGATATGAGATAAAGTTTAAAGAAATAATCATTTTGAAAATTTAAAAATAAAGGTTAAAAAAGAATTGAAAGTTTTTTTCCCTTTAATTGTTTGTACCAAAGTTGTGTGCTGGAAGTTGAGCCCACCTTTTTAAGGTCTGGAAGGCATTTTGCACAGGCTATACAGATATGAGATAAAGGTAAAATAGAAAAAAATATTTTGAAAATGTAAAAATAAAGTTTAAAACATTTTTTGAAAATTTAAAAAATGTAAATTGTAGGAATTACTAGTACTTAAATATCAGGTTGAGAAAGTCTGATTCTAGAACATATATCTACTTATGGACACACAGAATAATTGTCAAATATGAGACTATAAATATATATACTGTATATGTTTATATATATATATATATATATATATATATATATATATATATATAACAGTATTTTTTTCCTTTTCTTTTGTGTGTGCTATTAACCAAAAAAGTGTTACAAGTGATTAAGACTATAATCAATGACATCACCAGTCTCAGATTAAAACAATACAATTTACTGGAGATTATCGCAGAATAAGTATTACTCAGGTATCATATTATATATAAAGAATTTTCAGAATACACTATCGGGATTATTCAATAACACACCCCAAACCTCTCAACGTTTAATGGGCGACTTTCGGATGCAAACAATACAGCAACATTTTGCGGATAATGTACAAAACAGAACAGCAGAACTGTCCCAATCAATGCTTGTATCTGTTGTTTTTTTTTTTTGTTTTTTACAAATAATAAAATGTTATCATACAGGAATTATGTCCTCTTAATCTTAATATTTTTAAAAATTGGTGTACATAGAGCTTTCAGCGATGGTGTGATGGAAATACAAGCAACCAGAGCCCCTGTTGACCAATCTCTAGTACAAAATTTGCTACAATTTTTTTTTTTTTTAACAAAAATACCTTCTGACCTGGGGGTACCCTTACTTCAATCAGGATGATTTTTTTAAACTGAACTCGTGTTTCAGAATAATGTTACTTTGAAGGCACTGCATCCATAGTACAGAGCACAGAAATTCTTCCCCACAGGTCTTTTCAGTTTCACAGACCCAATGAAAATTTTATTTTGAGACAGTTCTACAGCGCAGCAATTTTTTTCAAAATCACACTTAAAAAGCACCCTCTACATTCAAATACAGGTTAACTTCCATGCGTGGTAAATAAAACACACTTTAGGATGCATGAGATATTTTTTTACCTACTCTGTGATGCTGACTTTTCTTATATCAAGGTTGAGTGTGGGAATGCAATGACGTATGACTGGACTAGTGGGAGGGTTCTGTTTGTTTAACTGTTGATAGGAAGAAAAGAAATTAATAGCTAACAATACTGGAAATTATTTAAAAAATTTAAGGACCTTTCCAGTAAACTATCTACAAAATGAAGGGTTCCGGAACGTAAAAGTTTGAAATTATTTATTCTACACTTATCATCATGGTTGGCCAAGCCAGACTCATTGCTACATTACATTGGCTCTGTAGGCCATTTTTTATTTCCTTCATTTGAATTTTAGAATTTTGTGCCTACAACTCAATGTGCCCGAGATCCAGCCAAATCTTTGTTTTTGAATAAGCTATTCACAACGGAGGTTTACATTCAACAAATTCTTAACCAACACTGTCCTCCAAAATTGACTTTTCTTTAATCGGAGCTTTAGTTGCAATGTTTTTGAGTTCTGGTCTACAAAAAGCTCCATCTTTAGACCCATGCAAAAAACACCCCCAAAAAACAACTCGATGTGCCCAAGATCCAGCCAAATCTGTGTTTTTGAATAAGCTCCTCACAACGGAGGTTTACATTCGACAACTTCTTAACCAACACTGTCCTCCAAAATTGACTTTTCTTTAATCTGAGCTTTAGTTGCAATGTTTTTGAGTTCTGGTCTACAAAAAGCTCCATCTTTAGACCCATGCAAAAAACACCCCCAAAAAACAACTCGATGTGCCCAAGATCCAGCCAAATCTGTGTTTTTGAATAAGCTCCTCACAACGGAGGTTTACATTTGACAACTTCTTAACCAACACTGTCCTCCAAAATTGACTTTTCTTTAATCGGAGCTTTAGTTGCAGCATTTTTGAGTTCTGGTCTACAAAAAGCTCCATCTTTAGACCCATGCAAAAAAAAAACCCAAAAGAAAAAAAAAAAAACTAACAATGGAATTTTGCATTCATAGTTAGATAGTTAGTGAGGTTGAAAAAAGACTCGAGTCCATCAAGTTCAACCCATGTGAATAAATTCCTAACCAGTACTAACCTCCAAAATGTAATATTCTTGACTTTAGTTACAAAGTTTTTGAATCCTGGTCTAGAAAAAGCACCATCTTTAGAGCAATGCAAAAAAATAAATAAAAATAAAATAAATCTAACACTGGAGTTTTGCATTCATTACATTTTTAACCAATACTGAATTCCAAAATGTAATATTCTTTACTTGGAGACAGATTGAAGCTTAGTTACAATGTTTTTGAATTCTTGTCTACAAAAAGCTCCATCTTTAGACCCATGCAAAAAAAACCCACAAAAAAACAAAAAACTAACAATGGAGTTTTGCATTCAATAAATTCTTAACCAATACTGACCTCCAAAATGTAATATTCTTGACTTTAGTTACAACGTTTTTGAATTCTGGTCTAGAAAAAGCACCATCTTTAGAGCAATGCAAAAAAAATAAAAATAAAATAATAAATCTAACACTGGAGTTTTGCATTCATTACATTTTTAACCAATACTGAATTCCAAAATGTAATATTCTTTACTTGGAGACAGATTGAGGTTTAGTTACAATGTTTTTAAATTCTGGTCTACAAAAAGCTCCATCTTTAGACCCATGCAAAAAAAAAAAATCTAACAATGGAGTTTTGCATTGAGTAAATCCCTAATCAAAACTGACCTTCAAACTGTATTTTTCTTTACTTGGAGGCAGATTAAGCTGTAGCTACAACTTTTTTGAATTCTGGTCTACAAAAAGTTCCATCTTTTGAACCATGTAAAAAAACAAAAATATTAAATAAAAGAACAAAAAAAAAAAAAACTAACAATGGAGTTTCGCATTCAGTAAATTCTTAACCAATACTGACCTCCAAAATGTATTTTTCTTTACTTGGAGGCAGATTAAGCTTCAGCTACAACTTTTTTGAAATCTGGTCTACAAAAAGTTCCATCTTTTGACCCATGTAAAAAAACAAAAACATGAAATAAAAGAACAAAACTAAAAAAAAAAAAAAAACTAACAATAGAGTTTTGCATTCAGTAAATTCTTAACCAATACCGACCTCCAAAATGTATTTTTCTTGACTTGGAGGAAGACTAAGCTTTAGTTACAACTTTTTTGAATTTTGGTCTACAAAAAGCTCCATCCTTTTACCCATGCAAAAAAAACCCCAAAAAACTAACAATGGAGTTTTGCATTCAGTAAATTCATAACCAATACTGACCTCCAAAATGTATTTTTCTTGACTTGGAGGAAGACCAAGCTTTAGTTACAACTTTTCTTTTAAATTCTGGTCTACAAAAAGCTCCATCTTTAGACCCATTTTAAAAAAACAAAAAAACCCCTAACAATGGAGTTTTTCATTCAGTAAATTCTTAACCTCCAAAATATAATATTCTTGACTTGGAGATATATTGAGCTTTATTTATTGAATTCTTGTCTACAAAAAGCTTCATCTTTTGACCCATGCACCCCCCCCCCCCAAAAAAAAAATGACCAATGGAAGTTTTCATTTGACACATTTTTAACCAACATTGACCCCCAAAATGTCATTTTCATGATTTCAAGTTTTAGTTTCAACGTTTTTGAATTCGGGTCTACTTAATTTTTTGACGTATGCAAATAAAATAATAAAAAAAAAACAATGTTAGAAATTTCCGTCATGAAAACATTTATCTGCACTGTTAAAATCTGAGTATCTGGTGAAAAAAAAAATATCAAGCACTCAAGAAAAGTTACCTCTGATAATTTGAGGTAGGTTTGGAATTTAGTTTGCTACAAATATTAGGGTTTTCATATGCCATAGGCATATGCCAAAAATAAATTTCTGCAACATGTGCTATGGGTTTTGAAATTAGCGCAAGCCTCGTGATAGCCTGATGCACCCATATGCGTGATTGGAAAAAAAGCTGCCCACTCCTTTCCAGTAGCATACGGGGCAAAAAACGTCACCATCTTTTAGAGGAAATTTTTTTGTGTTATTTGTTTTTCAGCATTTTGGGTGAAATATTCTCCATAAACAGATAAGCTGAAATACAGAGAGAAACAACAAACATTAGCTAATAGACCACATACATGTTTTTTTTTTGTTTTTTTTTAATCCGACTATAAGCAACCGTTAAAACCAGTGTAAGATTACATATGTATAAAGTAGAATTGTTTTTTGATCATTTCATTCCCACATCTCAAACTAAACAAATGCCAAATCCAATTTTACTTGTATGTATGATAACAGTTATGTTACATAAGTTGAGGTACAAAAAAAAAAAACATTTACTGTTTAAAGCAAGACCCTGAAAAAATAACGCTTGTACCCCATAACGTGTGAACACCAGAAGTCTGCTATAATAAAAATCCACCAATTATTCTGCTATTTTGTTTTTTCCTTTGAAATAGGATTTTTTTTTTTTTTTTAAGTCACACGGGTTAAAATATTGATTGAAAAGCTATTACTGAACACCAAGGTTCTATACTTATGAACTCATTGACCAAGCGCTCCAATGGGACAGAGAGCAATTATTATATAACTTATACCCTATGGCTATTTGATGCTCCCTTAGAACCTAGAACTCCTTGCTCAGTCATGCAAAAAGGATTTAACGTTGCGGCAACTGGTTCTCTATGAATAAAACCCTGTTTGTTTTTTGATATGTGTTAGTCCCTACAGCAAGCTTGGCACACACTCACGCACACACACGAAAAGCAGGCAAATAAAGCAGTCCCTGTAAGATTTGAGCCCAGGAGGAAATTTAACCCCTTTGCCCCTTCCGTTTTGTTCTTTGTATATTCTAGTTGAGCTGGTGTGTACCTTGTCCATACTTCGAGAAGGTCCCATCTGCCTCTAAAGGAGAGAGCAGTGGTTGGACATGAACATTGGGATTCAACCCAACCTGGCACCATAAGCTTCTGAAGAAGTACCTTAGGACATTGTGCCTTGAATGTTGTATGCAAAGGCAGAGGGTTGACACCAACCTGATATAGACTTCTGAAGAAGTATCTTAGGACATTGTGCCTTCACTGTTGAACATGGAGGCAGAGGGTTTACGCCTACCTGACACCATGGGCTTCTCAAGAAGTATCTTAGGACATTGTGCCTTCACTGTTGAACGTGGAGGCAGAGGGTTGATGCCAACCTGACATCATAGGCTTCTCAAGGAGTATCTTAGAACATTGTGCCTTCACTGTTGAACATGGAGGCAGAGGGTTGATGCCAACCTAATATCATAAGCTTCTCAAGAAGTACCTTAGGACATTGTGCCTTTACTGTTGTACGTAGAGGCAGAGGATTGACACCAACCTGACACCATCTGCTTCTCAAGAAGTATCTTAGGACATTGTGCCTTCAACGTTGTACATGGAGGCAAAAAGTTGGCGCCAACCTGATAATATGGGCTTATCAAGAAGCATCTTAGGACATCGTGCCTTCACTGTTGTACATGGATGCAGAGGGTTGACGCCAACCTGATATCTTAGGCTTCTTAAGAAGTATCTTAGGACATTGTGCCTTCACTGTTGTATATGGAGGCAGAGGGTTGATGCCGACCTGGCACCATAGGCTTCTCAAGAAGTATCTTAGGACATTGTGCCTTGAATGTTGTACGAGGAGGCAAAGGGTTTAAAGAGCTACTACTCTGACTCAACCTGTAGCTAATGCAGATGCCACTTTGGAGGACACCAAAATTCATCACAGGCTAGAGATAGACCTCTCGGTAATTTAACTTAGAAAACTAATATATATTTCTTATTGTTACAATGGTTCCATGTGATGGACTTATCAATAGGTGAAGACATGTTTACAAAACACAAACTTGGAAACCCAATGTGATGACTACCAAATGAACCCTATAGGTAGTGAGGTCGTATAAGTAAGAGGTGTCCTCCTAAGGTGTCCTTCACCTAACATGTGGTCGAGTAGTCAGTCAACCCTGTTTTTGGCAGTACGGTCTTTACGAGGCCCGCTGCCGAAAAAAAACAGGTTGAGGGACACCAGAAAACCAGGGTTAATCATAATCATTAAAGAATCATTCGGGAACGAGCGAGAGAGAGGCTGGAACACCAGAAAGAGACAATTACATGAAGAGAATTTCAAACCAACAAAAGAAGAAAAAAAGACAAGAAAATTAAAAACATTTTTTTACAACATTTCAATGTTCTCAGCATTATGCGGTTCTTTACACAGAATTCAGTCCCTTCATTTTCGTCATGTCATTTAGGCTTCTTGTTGAATTAGAAATTTTCTGGTCTTCTTGTTTTGTTTTTTTATTTATTTATTATTTTCTTCCTTAAGGTATAATTTTCCATTGCTTCGCAACACACTTTGTGAAGGAAACAGTCCCATCTCTCCCTCTCTCTCCTCCTCCTCCTCTCCAAAGTTACTTTTTTTTTCGGTATTTTCTTAATTTTTTTTATTTTTTATTCTCATATATAGGTATTATATTAACATTTGCAGATTAGGCAGACGAGGGCAGTCACCATGAGCCAAAGGGAAACAGCCAAGTTGTGGGATCCATTGTCCACTATCGCTGTCCCGGGTCCTGTAAAGAGAGAGAGATGTGTTAATAGATTATTCTGGCTTCAAATAGTGTAATAATTAAAAAAAAAATATATATATATATACAATATAATTCAAATTATAATAAATAATAGTTATTAAATAGATGCATAATTGGATTAATTTGTGTATTTTAATATCTGTCTGAGGATCAGCTTTAGGTGATTGGCTTTGTGAAGCTGGGGTCCCAACTACAAATCCTGGCAGGACCTCCATTTATATGCTTCCTGTTTGTGTGAGATCCATCCAACCAGTCAAACTTATACAGATAAAAAAAACTGTCTTCACCCAACCTGATCCCCGTGTACTATCCTGCAACATATATTAATGAAGGGCAGAGAACACAGAGGTTATAGAGGCTGCATATATTATATATATAATACTATATTATATTATATTATCCAATGCTTGCCACTGCACACACATCAGAGATAAAAAATGAGCCCGGGTGCGCAGCAAAGTCTGTTGTACATATAATCCAAAAGAGAAAGTGACACTCACGGGTCTTGAAAGGTGAGCGCACAGTGAAGATTTTATTTTGACGTTTCGACGAGGCACAAGCTTGTCTTCTTCAGGACAGAGGTCCTGAGGACGACAGGCTTGTGCCTCGTCAAAATAAAATCTTCACTGTGCGTTCACCTTTCAAGACCCATGAGTGTCCCTTTCTCTTTTGGATTATATATATATATACACATGCATACATACACACAAATATATATATATATATACACACACACACACACACACCTTCACCTTTAAAGATCCCTCTCTCTCTGTATATATACAGTATATATATATTTTTTTTTTTAAAGGATAATAAAAAATTATATATATTATCTTCACTGTGCTTTCACCTTTCAAGACCCGTAAGTGCTGCTCTCTCTTTTTGATTATATATATATATATATATATATATAGTATATACAATATATATATATTAGATA
>BLSH010050352.1:743430-759571 GCA_018402905.1 Glandirana rugosa
GTAGAGGTATTGGAAGAGAGTAGAGGTATTACAGAGAAGTAGAGATATTTGAGGAGAGCAGAGGTATTGTAGAGATATAGAGGTATTGGAGGAGAGGAGAGGTACAAAAGGAGATGTTATGGAGACGAGAGGAGTTTATAGAGATGAAGAGACATTATGGAGATGAGAGAAGGTTATGGAGATGAAGAGAAAACATGGAGAGGAGAGGAGGTTATGGAGATATAGAGATGTTATGGAGACGAGAGGAGTTTATAGAGATGAAGAGACATTATGGAGATGAGAGAAGGTTATGGAGATGAGGAGAAGCTCTGGACATGAGAGGAGGTTATGGGGATGAACAGAAGTTATGGAGATGAGGAGAGGTTATGGAAGTGAGAGGAGGTTATGGAGATGTAGGGAAACTATTGAAATGAGAGGCAGTTATGGAGAAGAGGAGAAGTTATGGAGACAAGGAGTGGGAAGATGATGAGAGGAGTTTATAGAGATGAGAGGAGGTTATGGAGATGAGAGGTTATTAGGATGAGGAGACGTTATGGAGATGAGGTGAGATTATGGAAGTAGGAAGTTATGGAGAGGAAAGGAAGTTATGGAGATGACAAGGCGGAAGGAGATGAGGAGAGGTTATGGAGATGAGGAGGGGGAGGAGATGCTAAATGGTCTGTCTATCAGAAATTAGGTAGGCAGGCCTGATAAAACCTGTTTGGAATTTGTAGTCAACACTGTGTTGTCACATCAGAGGGTAAGACTATATTTCTGCCACATTAACATTTTTTTTTTTTTTTTGTATTATTGTATTTGCAGTGCGTTTACAGTGATAAAAAATGGGGGATGCTCATGTATTGCAGAGAGGTACTAAATATGCTGTTTTTTTTTTTTCTTTCTTTAATTTAATTTTGCCTTGACGCTTTAAATAAACTTTATTGTCAAAGCTTTGCGACTTCAAGAAAAGGCACCTGGGACTTAAAATAAATGATCATTGGCTGCCATCTTGTGGTCATTATTGGGTATTGCTGTTCTGCAAAGTAGAAATAGGGATGTTGTGCAATCCAAAATTGACTAGAAAAAATGCACCTACCTAGAAGGGTGATGTGTTTTTTTAATCAATTCCCAAAAGCAGTAATTCTTGCTTAACCCCAGGTATGACCAAGTCTTCACATAACAGAGCTAAGGGGTCCATTTACTTAGCAGGCTGCTGTTACACTTTAAAATAGCATAGCAGGAATGACCTATACACTGCTGTCACCCCCAGGCTTCACCTCAACCGGCCAGCCATGCCACCTGCACTCTGCCCATTACTTACATAAGCCCCCTACCCTCTATGCATGTGCTCAAGTTTTAAACCCCTCCTAACGTTAGCACAATTTTGACACACACCCCCATGTGCCGCGGTGCGCTATTCATTAGCCCTGCCCACCACCACTATACCCCCATTGCCAGGAATTATCATTTTCAAAAGTTCCCTGGTATGTTAATAGCACAACAATACATATAAATGCCTTGTTCAGTATATATTAGCGCAGGTTCGTGTCAGGCATGCATGAGCATTTTTCATTTTGGAACATTTTCAGCGTATTATAGTATTTGTGGGCTCTGGACACACTTAGAAATTGTTTTCCATCATCCCTCATTAATCTTCTTTATGACTTGTTCTGTGTTTAGGAGCTTAATGGTTTAATAAACTAGAGCCATCCATTGCAAATTTGTAATACATTTGTCTTCTTTAGTGAGGATAATATTTATATAAAAAAATATATATATATAGAAAATAAAAGAGACAGATACAGAACACACACACACATATATATATATATATATATATATATATATATATACACACTGTATTGTCAAAAGTATTGAGACACCTGCCTTTATACGCACATGAATATTAATGGCATCCCAGTCTTAGTCTGTAGGGTTCAATATTGAGTTGGCCCACCCTTTGCAGCTATAGCAACTCTTCTGGGAAGGCTGTCCATAAGGTTTAGGAATGTTTGACCATTCTTCCAGAAGTACATTTGTGAGGTCAGCCACTGATGTTGGATGAGAAGACCTGGCTGGCAATCTCCACTCTAATTCACCCCAAAGGCATTCTATCGGGTTGAGGTCAGGACTCTGTGCAGGCCAGTCAAGCTCCTCCACCCTAAACTCGCTCAGCCATGTCTTTATGGACCTTGCTTTGTGCAGTGGTGCGCAGTCATGTTGGAACAGGAAGGGGCCATCCCCAAACTGTTCCCACAAAGTTGGGGGCATGAAATTGTCCAAAATGTCTTGGTATGCTGACGCCTTAAGGGTTCCCTTTATTGGAACCAAGGGGCCAAGCCCAACCCCTGAAAAACAACTCCACACCATAATCCCCCCTCCACTAAAAGAGTCAAGTTCTTCCACCCCAAACTCGCTCATCCATGTCTTTATGGACATTGCTTTGTGCACTGGTCCAAATCATTTGGTGGAGGGGGATTATGGTGTGGGGTTGTTTTTTAGGGGTTGGTTGGCCCTTTAGTTCCAGTGCAGGGAACCCTAAGGCTACTTTCACATTGAAGCGGTAGCCGCGGTCGCGGTAAAACCCCGCTAGTTTTAGCGGCGTTTTACCAGCGATAGGGCTCCGCTATCCGGGTGGGGGCTCCGCTATGCGGGTGGGGGCGCCGCGCTTTTAACCCCCCACAAGGGGTTAAAAAGGGGTTAAAAGTGCTGGGGCTCAGCGCTACCGAGGCGGTGTGCAGCCGCTTCGGAAGCGCTTGCCATTCATATCAATGGCAGGGGCAGTAGAGGAGCGGTATATTACCGCTCCCCTCACCACCCCAAAGATGCTGCTTGCAGGACTTTTTGCAACGTCCCGCAAGCGCACCGCCCCAGTGTGAAAGCACTCAGGGCTTTCACATTGGGGTGGATTGGGGAGGAGTTTTGAGGCGCTTTACAGACGCTATTTTTAGCTAAATAGCATCTGTAAAACGCCTCAGTGTGAAAGCAGCCTTAAGGTGTCAGCATACCAAGACATTTTGGACAATTTCATGTTTCCAACTTTTGTGGGAACAGTTTGGGGATGGCCCCTTCCTGCGCACCAGTACACAAAGCAAGGTCCATAAAGACATGGCTGAGTGAGTTTAGGGCGGAGGAGCTTGACTGGCCTGCACAGAGTCCTGACCTCAACCTGATAGAACACCTTTGGGGTGAATTAGAGTGGAGATTGCCAGCCAGGTCTTCTCATCCAACATCAGTGCCTGACCTTACAAATGTGCTTCTGGAAGAATGGTCAAACATTCCCATAGACACTCCTAAACCTTGTGGACAGCCTTCCCAGAAGAGTTGAAGCTGTTATAGCTGCAAAGGGTGGGCCAACTCAATATTGAACCCTACGGACTAAGACTGGGATGCCATTAAACTTCATGTGCGTCCCAATACTTTTGATAATATAGTGTGTATATATATACACACACAGAGGGGTTAGGGTTGCCACATCATCCCTTTAATCCAGGACACATATCAATTACACAGGTTCTGTGGCTGATTAAGGTGATAATTAAACTCACTTGGTGCCTTATCTGCATTAAATTAGCCTCAGAACAACCTGTGTAATTAATATGTGTCCTGGATTAAAGGGATGAGGTGGCAACCCTACCTAAGAGGGGTTGATTTACTAACACTGGAGAGTGCGAAATCTGGTGCAGCTAGGGTTGCCACATCATCCCTTTAATCCAGGACACATATGAATTACACAGGTTGTTCTGAGGCCAATTTAATGCAGATGAGGCACCAAGTGAGTTTAATTACCACCTTAATCAGCCACAGAACAACCTGTGTAATTGATATGTGTCCTGGATTAAAGGGACGCTGTGGCAACCCTAGGTGTAGCTGCACATGGTAGCCAATCAGCTTCTTACTTCAGCTTGTTCAATGAAGCTTTGACAAAAAATCCTGGAAGCTGATTGGTTTCTTTGCAGAACTGCACCAGATTTTGCACTTTTCATCTTTAGTAGATCAACCCCACAGTATCTGCAGAGTGACGTGAAGGGGTTTATTGCTCTTTAATGATGCAGTAATAATGTAAATTATGAATGTCATTAGCACAGCACACAGCCTAAGGTTTTTGGAAGAGACGCGGAGTGATAGACCTCAGGCTCTGTCTGCAGATAAACTCTATTAGGCTGCCTGCTTTAATATACAATATAATAGTAGGCCTGGCATTCCTGGAATGGACCATTCTCTTCATATCCTGAAAAGTGCTGGACATACCCTTTGTAAATCAATGGGCCTGAAATGGGGGTGGGGGAAGAAGGGGCGACGCAGGGGGCGGGGCTAATAGCACATAGCGCACCATGGCGAAATGTTATTAATGGATGAGGCGTGCACCAAAATACTGCCAATGGTTGTAGCACACCACAGCAAACGAAAGAGCGTAATCGCGGCGCACATGCTGTCCCCCAGAAAAATATTGGGGCTAACGGTGGCAAAGGAAGAAATGCTCCTGCATCAGTGGTGTCATTGGAAGGAAAAAATACTCCTGTGTCAGTGGTGTCACTGGCAGGTAAAACATGCTCCTACGTCAGTGGTGTCACTGGAGGGTAAAACATGCTCCTACGTTGGTGGTGTCACAGGAGGGTAAAACATGCTCCTACGTTGGTGGTGTCACTGGAGGGTAAAACATGCTCCTATGTTGGTGGTGTCACTGGTGGGTAAAACATGCTCCTACGTTGGTGGTGTCACTGGCAGGTAAAACATGCTCCTACGTTGGTGGTGTCTCGGGAGGGTAAAACATGCTCCTACTTTGGTGGTGTCACGGGAGGGTAAAACATGCTCTTATGTTGGTGGTGTCACTGGTGGGTAAAACATGTTCTTACGTTGGTGGTGCCACTGGAGGGTAGAAAATCCTCCTACGCCGGTGGTGTCACTGGAGAGTAGAACATGCTCTTACGTCTGTGGTGTCACTGGAGGATAAAGCATGCTCCTATGTTGGTGTTGTCAATGGAGGGTAAACACGCTCCTATGTTGGTGGTGTCACTGGCAGGTAAAACATGCACTTTCGTTGGTGGAGTCATTGGAGGGTAAAACATGCTCCTACATTGGTGGTGTCACTGGGGGGTAAAACATGCTCCTACATTGCTGGTGTCACTGGAGGGTAAAACATGCTCCTATGTTGGTGGTGTCACTGGAGAGTAAAACATGCTCATAAATTGGTGGTGTCACTGGCAGGTAAAACATGCTCTTATGTTGGTGGTGTCACTGGAGGGTAGAAAATCCTCCTATGTTGGTGGTGTCACTGGAGTGTAAAACATGCTCCTACAGTGGTGGTGTCACTGGCAGGAAAAACATGTTCCTACGTCAGTGGTGTCCTTGAAGGCTAACCCTAAACCACGGTAGGCTGCCGTTGGAAGAAGAATAGAGAAGCCTTCGAATGGAGCCTACAACCCAGACTACCAATAGACAAAGTGAAAATTTGGCTTCTCCAGGCAAAAGCCAGAAAGGTCCCAGGTATGGAGATTAGGAATCTCATTGTAACTGGGACCGGAAGTAAAGGGAAATCTCTCCAACAAGGCCACAACCAGAAATCAGTCTTTTTTGGACTACAGCATACCTTTAAAATGAACGAACCCATTTCCGACCGGCTGGGGCGTCTAGCTGGGCAGACTTAGTTCTGGAAACATCTCTATTTCTCCTCATTTGTAAACAAAACTCTCCAAATGAAAATAAACGAGCGCGGGAATGGGAAGGGACTAGGCAGCCAATGGAGAGCCTGTCTCAGCGGTTTTCCCCGCTCGTTGCGCAATACCGCTTTAATAGCCCTGCTCCGTCTCGTCAGCGTGGAACTGGTGATTACTGTCGGGGGAAATGAAGTGCTCTAATATCTTCCTTCGCCTGCCTTTTCCACGTCATCGCTGTGAAACGTTTAGACGAGATGTATTAAGGGGCTCCGGCGACCATTATGCTAATGTCTGAGGAATCCGCTCCGTACACGGCGGAGCGAAGATCGTATTAGTGTCCATTAGACGACAAAATGGTATTAGTGTGCATTAATGTAGAGATTGAGCTCTGGAGGAAGAGCCTTGTATGTCTGCATTATCTCTCCTTGCTCGCTAATCGCCAAATGGCTCCGCATCCCCCGCTACATTTGGCTCGCCACAATTTAAAGCTGAGCTTCAGGATAATCAAATATTGTCTAAATACATTCATCCTGCATATTCTTCCTCGAATCCTTGGGTGCTTTGTGTATTTCTTCCAGAGGGTGTTCTTTACTTTCAACTAGATCCACAAGACTTTAATTGATTGGACCAGGGGCGTATCATTAATTGGTGGGCCCGTGTGCAAGCCCACACTGCACCGATCATCCCCAGCTGTCAACCAGGGAGAGATCATCTATGGGTGCAGTGTGGGTCAGAGCACAGTGGGCCCCCCCACCCCTCAGGGCCCGTGTTCAGTGAACACCCTGCACCCATGGATGATACACCACTGGATTGGACAATGGACTTTGGTGACACCTCCATGTCTCGTTTTTTTACTCCTGCCTCTTTAGAGGTCCCTTGGATGGGACAAATAGGACACTCATTGGTATTACTTGGATGCTTTTATGTTTATCAAGGAGCAGGGGCTGGAAGGTGTTAAGCCCGAATTGTGGAAGCCAAAAGATTGTCAACCCGTAGATCAGAGCCAAGGACAATGCCAGGACTGTTCCAGACCTACCTCTAGCCGCTTGAACGGTGATCTGGAGGAATATTTCTTCAAAGAGATTTATTAACAGGCACAAAGATCTGGAAAGGACGGCAATCAAGGAGGGGTTGCCGCTAAGGACATGCATGCATGTCAGAAACCTGTGCAGATACAGGAACTGCTCCTTCTGTATCATCCATGAAGAAACAGCTTTGCATGTTTTCTGGGAGTACCCCTTTGCACCGGACCTGTTGAAGGCCCTGGAATCAGAACTTAAAGACTTTGCATCGTAGGCAGCCATCACCCACTTTGGGGCGCTGAATTCTGGTGGCTCATCCATGTCCCATTTTTTTCCTCCTGCCTCTTTGGAGGTTCCTTGGATGGGACAAATGAGACAGCTCCATCTCCTACAACTGGGATATTCTTTGGTATTACTTGGACTCTTTTAAGTTTATCAAGGAGCAGGGACTGGAAGGAGTTAAGCCTGACTTGTGGAAGCCAAAGACCGTTGACAAGTTGATCAGAGACAAGGACACTGTGGAGACTGTTCCACGCCTATCTCTAGCCACTTGCAAAGTGGTCTGGAGAAATGTTTCTTAAAAGAGACTCACCAAAAGCCACAAAGGTCTGCCATGGATGGCGATTAAAGGGGGGGGTTGCCTCTAAGGACATTCATGCATGTCAGAAACCTGAGCAGATACAGGAACTGCCCTTTCTGCTCTGCACGTTTTCTGGGCATGCCCCTTTGCACAGGACCTGTTGAGGGTCCTGGAAGCTCAAAGACTTTGCACCATAGACAGCCGTTACCCACTTTGGGATGCTGAACGGATGGGACCTTTACATAGGAGGACAAAGATTGTCAATAAGTTGATTAGAGCCAAGGACACAGAGGAGACTTTTCCAGCACTACCTCTATCCACTTGCAAGGTGATCTGGAGGAATGTTTCTTCAAAGAGATTTACCAATAGGCACAAAGATCTGGCAAGGATGGCGATCCAAGGGGGAGGGGGGGGGGGTGGTTGTCTCTAATGACATTTGTGCAAGTCAGAAACCTGAGCAGATACAGACACTGCCCCTTCTGTATCATCCATAAAGAAACTGCTCCGCATGCTTTCTGGGAGTGCCTCTTTGCACTGGACATGTTGATGGCCCTGGAACCAGAATTTAAAGACTTTGCACCACAGACAGCCATCACCCACTTCGGGGCACCTCCATGTCCCATTTTTTTCCTCCTACCTCTTTGGAGGTGCCTTGGATGGGACAAATGGGACAGCTCCATCTCCTACAACTGGGACACTCCTTGGTATTACTTGGATTCTTTTATGTTTATCAAGGAGCAGGGGCTGGATGGAGTCAAGCTCGAATTGTGCAAGGCAAAAAATTGCCAATAAGTTGATCAAAGCCAAGGACACAGAGGTGACTGTTCCAGGACTACCTTTAGCCGCTTGCAAGGTGATCTGGAGGAAAGACACTTACCAACAGGCAAAAAGATCTGAAAAGGATGGCAATCCAAGGGGGTTGTCTCTAATGACATTTGTGCATATCAGAAACCTGAGCCCCATCAGACAGACACTGCCCCATCTGCATCATCCATAAAGAAACTGCTCTGCATGTTTTTGGAGGTGCCCTTTTGCACAGCATCTGTTGATGGCAATGGAACCAGAACACAAAAGACTTTGCACTGCAGACACCACTTTGGGGTGCCTCCATGTCCCATTTTTTTGGAGTTCCCTTGGATGGGACAATGGGATAGCTCCATCTCCTACAACTGGGACACTCCTTGGTATTATTCGGATGCTTTTACTTTTATCAAGGAGCAGGGGCTGGAAGGAGTTTGAATTGTGGAAGCCAAAGAATGCCGACAAGTTGATTAGAGCCAAGGACACTGTGGAGACTGTTCCAGTTGTACCTCCAGTCACTTGAAAGGTGATCTGGAGGAATGTTTCTCCAAAGAGACTCACCAACAGCTACAAAGGTCTGGCATGGATTTCAATCCAAGGGGCATTGCTACTAAGGACATTCATGCATGCCAAAGACCTGAGCAGATACAGGACCTGCCCCTTTTGTATCAAATATGAAGAAACTCCTTGGCGTGTTTTCTGGGAGTGCCCCTTTGCACAGGACCTGCCAAGGGCCCTGGAACCAGAACTCAAAGACTTTGCACCACAGACAGCCATCACCCACTTTGGAGTGCTGAACGGATGGGACATTTACACAGGAGGACATTGATGGCACCTGGTGGGTAATGTGTTTCTTAAAGATGCTTTGTGGTGCACCAGAGGCAAAGGTTTTCCATTGAGGACTGTCGCAGTCTGGCTTCACAGTCTGCTCAGAGATTATAACCTTATGGATGTTAAGGAGAAGGACATCTGAAGATTTCTCCATCCCCCACTCTCCCTTTTGTGTCTTTGTCCCTTCAATAAAGCTTTGGACGCGTGAACTGTTTTCCTCCTCCCTTACCCCTTTCCTATCCCCCATCACACCAGATGCTTGCTGCAATGTTTTTGAAATGTTTTAAAGGCTTCGCTTAGATTGTAATGCCATGTAGGGGTTTAGCATTGTGCCGCTAGGTATTTCGGCGGTACCTTAGGATCCACATAATGTTTTTGGGGTAAAGTGGCATAATGCATGGTGAGATAGTTCAGGAAACTTTGCTCCTCACATCATGTCAGCCATTATACTGCAGAGTGAATGTAGTTATTATAATGCAGACAGCACTTCCGACGAAACGCGTAGGTGATGGCCTGTATGTGACGTCATTACGCACTAGTGCCAATTGTCAACAACTTTTTTTTTAAAGTGAGCTACCAGCCTGCTATTTTATCCTATGTACACCATAAGGATAAAGGTATTTTATTAAAACTTACCGTAAAATCCTTTTCTCCGAGTTCACTGACAGATGCAGCTCTCCATTACGTGTGGGTTTTATGCTGGTCTCACTAGGAGTTAACTAGGCAGGGAAAAGAAACAGCTTACCCCTCCCATGGGGGCCGCCCTCTCTTCCCACATAAAACCCCCTCATAGCATAGCTCTTCAGTTCGTACACAAGCCGTACAAGAACAGAGCACAGAGGGGTGGGTGCTGCGTCTGTTAGTGAACTCGGAGAAAAGGATTTTACGGTAAGTTTTAATAAAATCCCTTTTTCTCCTATCGTTCACTGACAGATGCAGCTCTCCATTATGTGTGGGGATGTCCCCAAGCTGTGTCAAAAAGAGGGATGGGTAAACGCTAACAGTACCCAACTGAACCTCTAGGGAGGCGCCAGACCCGCCTACACTGCCGCCTGCAAAATTTTGCGGCCAAAAGCAGCATCCGAAGATGCTAGCACATCAACTTTATAAAACTTAGTGAAAGTGTGAACCGAGGCCCAAGTGGCCGCCTTGCACACCTGCGACACCGAGACCTGGTGCCTGAAAACCCAGGAAGTGCTAACAGCCCGGGTAGAATGAGCCGTGACTGGAAGAGGGGGAACCTTGCCCCGAATAGAATACGCATGAGTCACGGTCTGTAAGATCCAAGGAGAAATCGTAGCCGATGAGGCCGCCAGCCCTTTGCGGGGCCCTCTGACAGCACAAACAAGGCATCAGCTTTACGAAGAGAAGCTGTAGCAGCCAAATACACTCGTAAGGCCCTCACTACGTCCAAAGCATGCAACTCAAACTCCTTTTGGTGCGATGGACGAGGGCACAATGAAGGAAGAACAATATCTTCATTAATGTGAAAGGAAGAAACCACCTTCGGAAGGAATGAAGGAGAGGGTCGCAAGACCGCCTTGTCCTTATGCAGGACCAGGTAGGGAAACTTGCACGATAGTGCTGCTAATTCAGACACCCGTGTGGCAGAAGTGATGGCAACTAAAAAGGCCACCTTCTGCGACAGCAGTTGTAAAGAAATCTCCCTGATATTCTCATATGGCGGTTTCTGAAGTACAGAAAGCACCAATTCCGCTCCCACAGAGCCATCGGAACCTTCACCCGAGGCGCCAATGTCGCACACCTTGTACAAAGATACGATCAACGAGTGCGAAGCCAAAAGGTCCCTGAAAAGGAATCGCCAGAGCCGATATCTGGCCATTGAGAGTGCTCAAAGCCAGTTTTTTGTTCAGGCCCTGCTGCAAAAAAATCAGGACCCTGGACATGACATAAGAGCGAGGGTTAAGACCCTCCGCCTCGCACCAAGCTATACAAGCCTTCCAGGTGCGGTGGTAAATCTTGCGAGAAGTAGACTCGCGAGCCTTCAACAATGTAGGCATCACCGAGTCAGCGACTCCCCTGTCTCTTAACACCTGGGACTCAATAGCCAAGTCATCAAAGCCAGTGAGGGTAAAGCAGTGTGCAGGATGGGCCCCTGAGACAGAAGGACATCTCGCAGCGGAATCCGCCATCATTTGCACCACGTCGGCGTACCAAGTGCGCCAAGGCCAATCTGGAGCCACCAGGATATATTGGTATTCCCTCCGCCACTATCCTCGCAGCGGAAGCTGCCACCATTTGCACCACGTCGGCGTACCAAGTGCGCCAAGGCCAATCTGGAGCCACCAGGATATATTGGTATTCCCTCCGCCACTATCCTGCGTATCAATCGCGGAAGCAGTTTTTTGGAGGAAAGGCTTACAGAAGGCGGTAACGGCCCCAGTGGGCCACCAGAGTGTCTGTGGCCACTGCCAACAGATCCTCCGTTCTGGACACAAAGGTCTTCACCTTGTGATTGAACCGAGATGCCATGAGATCCACGTCCGGCATCCCCCATCTGCGGCAAATCTGATGGAACACCTCTGGGTGGAGAGACCACTCTCCCTGGTCCAGCGTCTGGCGACTGAGAAGTCCGCCTGCCAGTTCTCCACCCCTGGAATGGAATTGGCGGCGATTGCCGGAACGTGACGTTCCGTCCAGCGCAGTATCAGAGCTGCCTCCACCGCTGGACTCCTTGTGCCGCCCTGATGGTTCACATACGCCACTGCTGTGGCATCGTCCGACTGAATTCGAATCGGACGACTCTGCATTCCAGAGAAAAAAGCACAATCTGATTGCTCTCAGCTCCCATGTTGATGGGGAGGCGAGCCTTCTGTGCCGACCAACGGCCCTGGGCAGACAGCTGTCCCAGGACCCCGCCCCAGTCCAAAGGACTGTCATCCATGGTGATGATCACCCACTGAAGGGGCAGGAACGACCTCCCCTGAATCAACGGCGAGTCCCGAAACCATCAGGTCAGAGACGCCCTGGTCTGGGAGCTCAGACGGATCAGAAGTTCCAAGGACCGAGGGGACCTGTCCCACCGAGCCAAAATTACTCGTTGAAGGAGACGAGTGTGACTCTGGGCGTATGGCATCGCCTCGAAAGTCGAGACCAGGAGCCCCAGCCCCCGCTTGTAATGAAGACCGTCGGTGCGACAGGAAAGTTCGCACTGCCGACTGCAGTGACCGCAACTTGGCTGGAGAAAGGAAAACCTTTTCCTGCTCTGAGTCCAGGAACAGGCCCAGATACTCCAGGTGACGGGATAGAGACACCGTCGACTCCTGCAGGTTGAGCAACCAGCTGAAGCCCTACAGCGAGGTCATTGTAATCCTCACATTCTCATCCCGAGCCGAGGTGGATTCCGCTCGCAGGAGCAGGTCGTCTAGGTAGGCTACTACCCCAATGCCTCTCTGTCGCAGCAACGCTAACACCGGAGCTACCAGTTCTGTGAAAAACTCGAGGGCTGAGACTAGACCGAAAGGGAGTGCCACGAATTGATAATGGAGGTCTCCCACTGCAAAGCGAAAGAAACACTGATGCCGTGGACAGATAGGTACATGGAGGTACACATCCCTGATATCCAGAGATGCCAGAGATTCCCCTACAACCGAGTGGATAGATTCCATCCTGAATTTCCGCGCCCTAACATACCGGTTCAGGGCCTTCAGGTCCAGTACTGGCCGGACCCCCCGCCCTTTTTTGGGGACCCCGAACAGATGTGAGTAAAAAAAACCTCGAAACCTCTCGCTGGAGGCACTGGCACGATCACCCCTTGGTTCGAGTGCTTGTACAGCCCCAAAGAGGGCCTCCCGGTGTGCCTGCGGGAGCCCTAAGTCGAAGGGAAGAACCTGACCCTGACTGGTGGCAGAGTGCCGAACTCAGAAAAACGTCTCCCACCCGAAGCCCGGGTGGAGGCAACCCATCAGGCTGAGGAGGTTTGTCCTCCGCCTTTTTGGTTGCGCGCTGCCACTGCCGGTACCCGGCCCCTGCAGCGACCTACCGGGGCGGGTGTCTATGGCAAAACTCACACCTCTGGGCTCTGGGAGGAAGGGCACTTACCTCCTGTGAAATCCTTAATGATTTCACCCAGCCATGGACCGAATAGGCGTCCACCCTGAAAGGGAAGGTCTGCGAGACCTTTTTTTTTTTTTGAAGCATGGTCACCGGACCAAAAACGCAACCAGAGTACCTGTCAGAGGATACAGCAACACCGCTACCCTGGATCACATAGGCAGTAAATCAACAGCCGCATCACCAAGGTACTTGAGACCTCGGAGCAAAATTCAGCCCTCTGCGGTGTATCCAGCAGGCGGCCGCAGTCCAGAATATTCTGGAGCTCCGCCATACGCTCAGACCGATATTGCACCGCCATGTCGTACGTCAGGGCTGGTCGCATAGCAGAACCAGGAAGAGTGACTTTTACAGCGCCTCTGTCTTTTGTCAGCGGGGCCCTTGAAAGCAGGAAACCCTTCCAGAGGAATGGTTGTCGTCTTATTAAGGCGAGCTATCGGCGGGACACCAAGGCAACTCCCATTTTTTATTTTTTTTAAAAAAAGCTTTCCTCAAGGGATAGCGAGCAGCGAACCGTTTGGACCTATGTCCCTTGGAGTGTGGAAGGAAACCCAGGCATGCACAGGGAGGACATGCAAACCTCAGGCAGGTCATGGTTAGGATCTGAGCCAGCAAGCATTATGCTGCCAGGGGCAAGTTCTACCCACTACACCACTGTGCTGCGCTTAAAAGAATGCTGTGGATGCTGCCATTTACAGTAAACAAGGTGATCAGGAAATCGATCATGTGGGTAAGCCTTGGGTGCCCTAGGGGCCTGGAGGACCACACACACATGCGCAGAAATCAGCGATTTGCCATCCTGGCTCAATCGCATCGTAGTGCGATACCAATTATAATGGCGGAAACGAAACTCTCTTTAACGCGCAGCTGCCGTCCCATGAGCCTCTTCTCCGTCCGAGGGACCTTCCAGATCAAAAGCCTCCCTTGAAAAGCAAGGAGGAGGGGGACGCTCTTTGGGGGGCCTGTTGGTGACATCCGCCCTGGGGAGAATTCACTAAAGACCGCCACAGCTGGTCCAGAAAATCCCCCTGCGCAGATTGTGCCGCCGCTGATTGCTCCTAGCATGTTCAGCTCCCTTAGTAACACATAGATGCATACCAAAAATTAAAGGCACCCCCACACAGTCGCACACCACCGCCCCGCAGTGCACCAGGGAACCCAGGAGGACTGCACCCGCCGCCACCAGCACCCACAGGAGAGCCCAGCTATACTTGCTGTTTTGCTGCCATAACCCTGAGGATCGTCAGAGAGCCGCGCCGTCAGGAGCACACACCGTTCCAAAGTGAAAGTAAAAAACGTTGTAGACACGTTTTTGCATAAGCAGGGATTCCAATATGGCTGCCGTTGAACACTAAAGGCCGAAAAACACCTGCAGGGAACGTGCAGTACCGCAAATGGCCGCTCTGAGCGCTAGAGGGAAAGCCCCATAGGCCCAATATGTCTGCGGCTACGGCAAAATGGCAGCGGTCCGCCTCAAAATGGTGGCCGATCGCCGCATGGCGGCAAAAAATGACCGAACGGCGCTAGACGATCGGGTGCGGTGCGGGGGAGAGGGGGGTGTGTGAAGGGGGTGAACAGGAGCTCCATGCGCCCCTACCGGCGGCTACCCAGCAAAAAATGTATTTATTTTTTTATTTTTGGGTCGTCGGTCCCCCTTTCCGCCCCTAAAAAGGGGGGAAGGAAGGAACTCTCACTCACCACTCCGGACGACGCCATGGGTAGCCACCCAGTCGCAGACCTTCCGCCCCTGCTTCGGCGGTGTGCTGCAGGCCAGAAAGTCGCCCTTCGCGAATTGCATCCAGGGCTGGGCGTAGGGGGGATCACCCCAGGCCGCCCGCACGGAACGGGCACCATGCGGCGGGTCCCCATATGGCGGGACTGGCTCGCATCGGTCGGCCAGGTCGGGGAAAGTACAGAGCCCATGGACTCTCTATGCCCCGACCGGCTTCTTGATAGCAGATCAATTGCTTGATAGAAGACAAATAAAAATAAAGGTAAAAGAAAATTAAATAAAAAAAACGGTCACAAACAGGACCGCAATTCCCCTGAAGGGAAGCCAGGTCAACTCCTTGCAAACTAGGCATTTAGACTGAAGAGCTATGCTATGAGGGGGTTTATGTGGGAAGAGAGGACGGCCCCCCATGGGAGGGGCCAGCTGTTTCTTTTCCCTGCCTAGTTATCTCCTACTGAGACCAGCATAAACCCCACACGTAATGGAGAGCTGCGTCTGTCAGTGAACGATAGGAGAAAAAATATGTTTTGTAAGGATACACATTTTTAAAGTCTAATAAACGGTGAGAGTTTTTTATGAAGTACTTCACCATGGAAGTGTATTCTTTCATCGTCCGGTGTTAATGCTTGTCGGTTGTGGCGTGGCGCCCGTCCCTCCAGTGAAAGTCAGTGGATGGGATATTGCACTTGTAGTGTGATCGTTGTTCTCCCTTATACACTGTGAAGCGATTCATTTTGGATGCACACTTATATATGAATGGACTGGGTTTTAACCTAAATTGATGCGCATGTTATATTTAAAGGACTGTGTTTGTATGGGCTTTGTGGATACACTTTTTTTGCGTATTTTCGCATTTTTAAATTTATATATGTGGTTTTTATTTTATTTGATCAATGATTTATTTAGATTAATGGATTTTGATGGTTTTGCTATATTTGTTTCATTTTAGCCCTTTTTGTTAAATCTATGTATATTATAATGTACAGGGTGGAACGTACCCCGATTAAGTATCTTGTTTTTTTATATATTTTATATCCCCTACAGATCCGCGCTATTGCCGAAGTACGGCGCCAGCGTGGATCTGAAATGCCGGGACGACGTCCATGGATGTCGTCCCCTGTGCACACTCCCGGCGCGCCCCCTGCGCGGGCGTGCCCGTGGGTCGGACGGACTCGATGTCCGCTCAAGACCTGCGATCGCCTGACAGAGCTGCAGAACGGGGAACCGCCGATGTAAACACGGCGGTTCTCCGTTCTGTGACAGGGGACATACCAGATCTACTGATCCCTGTCACTGGGATCAGTTAGATCTGTTATGTCCCGGCCAGCCCCACCCTCCCACAGTTAGAACACACCCAGGGAACATTTATTAACCCCTTCACTGCCCCGTGCAGGTTAACCCCTTCACTGCCAATGACATTTATACAGTAATCAGTGGACATTTAAATTAAAATTTCTGTTCGCTG
>BLSH010050352.1:777229-817426 GCA_018402905.1 Glandirana rugosa
AGGTGCCCCTGGTATCTGTCCCTGCAGGTAACAATCAGGTGGTGTGCTGTCCTATGATATTGTTATCTACACCGCATCCACTTTAATAAAGTGCAGTGCCCACAGATAACCTTTAGATGGCGCTCTGTTCTATGATATTAGGGTTTCCATAAACTTTATTCTCTACACTGCAATCATCCCTTACCAAGCTGCTTTTACATTTATAAGCAACGATAGTACATTGCGCCTCATCTCTTCCAGTGGTGGGAGGACCTGAATATTTAAGGTGACTGATGCCCCGGTCTCTCTGGACAGAATTATCCTGCTGATGACCTCCAAGCCGCGGATGGAGAGCGCTCTCCCGCCAGAGTGCTAATTAAACTAAATAATGAATGCCACTCATTTCCCTGCAGGTCATCGCATTACCCAAAGTGCAGAGATGTCACTTCTCCCTGTCTATGGTCCCCGTGGAATCATTTGGGATCGATTTAGAGGATCTGCGCGTTTCGTCGCATTATTTGAGGACGCTAAAAAATTCCGTTATCTTCTTCATGTGACCTTTCTCCATTGGATTATCCAATCATCTGTTTGTAACATGTAGTCTTCAAATGTAGTGAACTCCCCTAGACTCCTGCTGTGAACACTTGCCCTATGAAGACCTGGCAGTTTTGGATTCTGTGGATCTCAATATATATTTAAAACAAAACAAACCAAATATATATATATATATATATACACACACACACACACACTATATTACCAAAAGTATTGGGACACCTTCCTTTACACACGTGTACTTCAATGGCATACCAGTATTAGTCCATAGGGTTCAATATTGAGTTGGCCCACCCTTTGCAGCTATAACAGCTTCAGCTCGTCTGGGAAGGCTGTCCACAAGGTTTAGGAGTGTCTATGGGAATATTTGACCATTCTTCCAGAAGCGCATTTGTGAGGTCAGGCACTGATGTTGGTCGAGAAGTCCTGGCTCGCAGTCTCCGCTCTAATTCATCCCAAAGGTGTTCTATTGTGTTGAGTTTAGGACTCTGTGTAGGCCACTCATGTTTCTTCACCCCAAACTCACATATCCATGTCTTTATGGACCTTGCTTTGTGCTCTGGTCCAAATCATTTGGTGGAGGGGGGCTTGGCCCCTTAGTTCCAGTGAAGGGAACTCTTAAGGCGTCAGCATACCAAGACATTTTGGACAATTTAATGATCCCAACTTTGTGGGAACAGTTTGGGGATGGCCTCTTCCCCTTCCATTATGATATATGGAGTTTTGTGCACTGGTGCGCAGTCATGTTGGAACAGGAAGAGGCCATCCCCAAACTGTTCCCACAAAGTTGAGAGCATGAAATTGTCCAACGTGTCTTGGTGTGCTGACGCCTTAAGAGTTCCCTTCACTGGAACTAAGGAGTGAAGCCCAACCCCTGAAAAACAACCCCACACCATAATCCCCCCTCCACCAAATAATTTGGACCAGTGCACCAAGCAAGATCCATAAAGACATGGATGAGCCAGTTTGGGGTGGAGGAACTTGACTGGCCCGGGGGTTGTTTTTCATGAGTTGGGCTTGGCCCCTTAGTTCCAGTGAAGGGAACTCTTAAGGCGTCAGCATACCAAGACATTTTGGACAATTGCATGCCCCCAACTTTGTGGGAACAGTTTGGGGATGGCCCCTTTCTGTTCCAACATGACTGCACACCAGTGCACAAAGCAAGGTCCATAAAGACATGGATGAGTGAGTTTGGGGTGGAGGAACTTGACTGCTCTTCACAGAGTCCTGACCTCAACCCAATAGAACACCTTTGGGATGAATTAGAGCAGAGACTGTGAGCCAGGCCTTCTCACCCAACATCAGTGCCTGACCTCACAAATGCGCCTCTGGAAGAATGGTCAAACATTCCCATAGACACTCCTAAACCTTGTGGACAATCTTCCCAGAAGAGGTGAAGCTGTTATAGCTGCAAAGGGTGGGCCAACTCAATACTGAACCCTACGAACTAAGACTGGAATGCCAATGCCAATAAAGTTCATAGCCAAGTGCGTGTAAAGCCAGGCATCCCAATACTTTTGGTGATATAGTGTGTTTGTATACAAAATCAAATGTTCTGAGATTATATTCCCTGCAGATATAATGGTATTCATTGAATCATTGAAAAAAAAATACTGCTCTATGACCACTAGATGGAGCTGAGGAGCATATGCTTTTCCTATGGCACTCAGCTCCATCTAGTGGCCATAATGGAGTATTTTTTCTATTCTCACAGATTTTTGTTGTTTTTTTTTTTTTTTTAATGAATAACAGTCGGTCTTCAGAGAACATTCAAGTTTGGCTCCATTTGCACAGAAGGAATTTACATGCAGCTTTGATGGACAAACAGCTATGCAAATTTGTTTTCATAAATAAACCCCATAATAATTTAAAAAATACACCCAATAGTGATACCACAGGTAAACAGTTCTATTGGTGAAAAGCAGAGGGCGCTCATCTATAATACAGTATATATGTATGCTAAATCGAATGTTCTCAGATTATATTCCCTGCAGGTATAATGGTATTCATTGAAAAAAAAATACTGCTCTATGACCACTAGATGGAGCTGAGGAGCATATGCTTTTCCTATAGCACTCAGCTCCATCTAGTGGCCATAATGGAGTATTTTTCCCATTCTCACTGTTTTTTGTTTGTTGTTTTTTTTTTTTTTTTTTTTAATGAATAACAGTCGGTCTTCAGAGAACATTCAAGTTTGGTTCCATTTGCACAGAAGGAATTTACATGCAGCTTCGATAAACTAACAGCTATGCAAATTTTCATAAATAAACCCCATAATAATTTAAAAAATAAACCCCATTGTGACACCACAGGTAAACAGTTCTATTGGCGAACAGCAGAGGGCGCTCATCTTAGTTTTTTTTTTTTTATCCCTGGACATTCATTCAGATGCTCCTTTTAAAAGGCATGTTTTTGGAGAATGACCCAAGCATGGCATCTACGTCATGGCGCTTGCATACTGACCTTTGGCGGGGATAGGTTTTGTGGGTATGACGCGCTCTGGAGGAGGAAAAAAACAAATAAACCAAAAATGGACAAACACAAAATAAAAATAAATAAATAAATATGAAAATAACACAAAATATGACATCCGATTACTACGGTCACACCTAAGGGAACCGTTGGTCAAAAGGTCAGTAATCTCAAACTGAAATGGTGGCTCAGAAATGACACGATCGTGTAAATCCTGGCGTCTGTGCAGTTCTTGGTTGTGCTTACAAACGTCTGACACAGATCAGCCCCCTGCTGCAGCCTCTCACTTAGTGACTTGCTACAAAGATACAATATTGCAGTCTGATTGGTGGAGGAGAGAAGACTGAGGAAATGCTTCCTCCTGACATCATTATCTCAGCCCTGGAATGTGGGGACGGCGGCGCCCCTCTCATTGCAGCTCCTGGGGCACGTCCCCCCGCCCCCCTTCTTCCTAATTTTTGACCCAGCTAGGCAATCTCTGGACTTCATAGAAGCAGTTAAGTAGACAGCTAAAATGCAAACATTGGAACTGACTTACCTGTCAATGGATTTAGAAATCTGTTCAGCAAGACTTGTGATCCGGGTGCCCCTGCACACATCACAGCCCGATTCCCACAGAAGCAGTAGCAAGACTGTTTGGTCAAGGACACCCTCACTGCCTGCTGATTGGACAATGAAGGAACACCAGCATAGTAAGGAGGTCATCATACTTCTAACCATCTCCTCTCCTGTTGGCAACAGGGCATGCCCATCATTACATGGGTGCTGTCCAAGAAGGCTGATTGACTCTCCCCCCCCCCCAAGCACTGCAAGAGTTAAATACTCATTAAGTCTTGGGAAGAATAAGGTGTAATTCTTACATGTGGGCTTTTCAGGGTTAAAACAAGCAGTGACAGTGAGGCGACAAATGAGGGCAATGTCAACTGCCCTATGAAAGGCAATTTCTCAGCAGATCACTTTTCAGAGGGGAGGCAAGGCCTGCCACCAGTATAAACAAGTTCTTACAGCTTATTCCTCTACCCCTAGACTTACCCCTTGTACTTCAGGGGCCCCTCCACTGCCTGTGTATTGAAATAAAAAATCCCAGACTTGAACGTCAAGCCATTTCATGAGGATCATGTGAAAAAAAATTAGACAGATCTGCCCACAGACAAATCCACCTGAATCTGAATATATGGATTTGGCTAATTCTCCTAATTTGCCAGTCTATTAATTCATCATCACAGGAGAAGGCGTTGCGATATTTCTTTTCATCCTGCAGCTGTAGAATGGACCACAAGGTGGAGCTGCAACCCAAAAACTCAAAACTCCATAACTGTTCTTTTTTGATGGATGTGGCTCCGGGTCAGAGAGTGAGCAGAGTGACTGTATATTCTCCACTCTCATCATTTCTTCATTCCCATCCTTTACTCATTCAACACTCAGCCAAATAATAACATCATCCCTTCCCTTCCACCAAACTGCCATTTATTACATGAACCTTTATATTCCATGGTACAGGGCCGTCCGTCAGAGGGCCGGGGGGCCGTATTCTGTGAGCGCTAAACAAGAGACTGCGATTAACCCCTTGGCTGCTGTATGGTAGTCTTGGTTGTACCCAAAAAAAAAATACAAATCCATTTCTTCCCTCCGTCTCCTAGATATCTGTATATCTATCTTTCTATTTGTCCATCCATCCATCCATCAATCCATCCATCCATCTCCTATCTATCTATCTATCTATCTATCTATCTATCTATCTATCCACCCATCTTCTAAATACCTATCTGTCTATCTACCTTTTCACCCATTCGTCCATCCATCCATCCACCTCCTAAACATCTATATAGTATGCCTATTTATCTTTCCATCTGTTCCATCAATCTATTTATCTATCTACCTATCTATCTATCTATCTATCTATCTATCTATCTATCTATCTATCTATCTATCTATCTATCTATCTATCTATCTATCTATCTATCTATCTATCTCTATGTGTCTATGTGTCCATCTATATCTATATCTATCTATCTATCTATCTATCTATCTATCTATCTATCTATCTATCTATCTATCTATCTATCTATCTATCTATCTATCTCTATGTGTCTATGTATCCATCTATATCTATCTATCTATCTATCTATCTATCTATCTATCTATCTATCTATCTATCTATCTATCTATCGGTCAATCCATCCATCTCCTAAATATCTGTATAACTATATTTCCATTTGTCCGCCCATCCAACAATCTATTTATCTTTCCATCCATCTAGCTGTCTGTCTATCTTCCAACTTGTTGTTCCATTCTTCCATCCATTCATCAATCTATCTATTTGTCCATCCACCCATCTCCTAAATACCTATCTGTCCTATCTTTCTTTAAACCCATTCGTCTGTCCATCCATCCATCTTCCCATCCATTCATCCATCCATCTCCTAAACATCTGTATACCTATTTATCTTTCCATCTGTTGTTCTATCTATCTATCTATCTATCTATCTATCTATCTATCTATCTATCTATCTATCTATCTATCTATCTATCTATCTATCTGTCTGTCTGTCTGTCTGTCTGTCTGTCTGTCTATCTATCTATCTATCTATCTATCTATCTATCTATCTGTCTGTCTGTCTATCTGTCTGTCTGTCTATCTGTCTGTCTCTATTTATCTTCCCACCTGTTGTTCCATCCTTCCATCTATCGTTCCAAACTATCTGTCTATCTTTCCATCGGTTCATCCATCCATCAATCTATCTATCCATCCACCCATCCCCTAAATACCTATCTGTCTATCTATCTTTCCATTGGTCCATCCATCCATCAATCGTCTGTCTATCGGGCCATCTTTTGGAAGTCTGTAGGGAAGCTCCCACCATAGGGGTTCTCGAGGGAAATAAGGTGGACATGGCTGGGAACTCAGGAACATGAAGAATATAACATGCCAATGGGTGATTCCAAACCACCAACATCCATACACAACATAAAAATATAAACCAGTAAATCCAGACTGGGCAGAGACAGGACGTTAGTTTTGGGTTGGAGAGGCCCTTGGGTGGCTTTGGTGGCCCCTCTACAACGAGGCTAAGGCCTACTTCTGCCTATAGAAGAGAATTGCTGGTGCCGGGAACAGCTTCGCCCATAGGGCTGTTCTCCAGAGCCGACAAGCAATATGTTTCTCAGAATCCGAGACAAAAACAATCAGAGATCTTCTTCCCCTCCGGCCTGTTGTTAAGCGAGGCCTCCGATCACACCTGACACACAGACACCTCCGTCTGTCGCACACAAATTCTGGTTTCTCCCCAGGAACTCGGCGCCGAGCCTTATTCCCTAACCTAATCACTGTTATTACAAGCCAGCAGCACTTAGCACAATAAAGTCTATGGCACTTTTAAACATCGGACAAGGCGATGGTGACATTTAAAAGCTTTATGAAACATTTAGACCTTTCCCAAAAAAAAAAAAAAAAAACCTCCCGGCCCGGGATTTGAAGCACCATTCATATTTAATGCGCCCACGCGCTCAATAATTCATGAAACGTTTTCTACAAACAAGTGCCACTTTAAGTCCCGGGAAGGAGATTATTTTATTAATAGTCCCCGGCTTAACTCCACGATAGCTTGGGAAGCTAAATCCTTCCTTGAATATGTCGGTGGGATTCCCAAACAGCAGATTAAACCTGAACATGCACTTGTTTTATTTAGAAAATGAAAGGTTGGGGTGCCTAGATGCTTCCGGTTTGATTAGACTTTTAGTGGGTTGAATTCCCTAAGGACTTCTTAGAGCCCATTCAAACCATGGCATCCTGGTACATAAGGCAGCCCATTGAAATGAATGAATTGGCAGCACGTCAAATAGTTTGAAAAACAAAAATGCACTATTTCTGGCAATGTGAGCGCATTACCGTGCATTGCGGTGCTCTGAATTGTATGCTTGTTAGAGAAAAAAGTTCACATTTATTATATCCCATACATGCACCATGCTGGAGGCAACCATATGGATATAAGGGTGCTGCAAAAACTCCCGACTGGTTGCTTTGTATTGTCAAAAGTATTGGGACACCTGCCTTTACATGAACTTTAATGGCATTTCTTTTTTTTTGCATGGGATTCCCCATTTAAATACATATCAAGGACCTAGTATGAATTTTGGGGGCCCTAATGTAATATTTTTGTGTGTGGATTCCCCCTCAAAATTTATGCCGGATCTTTATCCATTATGATGACCCTTTACAAACAAAACACAGCCGGCTGGGAAATGTCATTTAGCAGGTATAGATTTTTTTTTTCTCAATTTCACTTTTTCTTAAGTACCACCTATGGGCTTTCTACTTCATGTGTTTTGTATCACCCAAGCAAGTTATTTAAATCGTTTATTTTAAATGTTGTCCTTTAAGCCTTTTAAAAAGTCCCATTTCACAACAAACAGTATATTTTTTTATTCTATTCATATACGGGTCCTCCATGGCGGTGCCCAGATACCCATGCTATTGCTAACAAAAGCTTGCAAAATTGCCTTAGAAAAGGCCAGAAATAAATTACACGATTCAGCTACCATAGACTTCAATTCGTTTTGGGTTCCATGTTTAAAAGTTATTATACTCATTATAGAGATATAGGCTGGTGTTGGGGATTATTATATTCACTATAGAGATATAGGCTGGTGTTGGGGATTATTATACTCACTATAGAGATATAGGCTGGTGTTGGATTTTATTATACTCACTAAAGAGATATAGGCTGGTGTTGGGGGTTATTATACTCACTAAAGAGATATAGGCTTGTGTTGGGGGTTATTATACTCACTAAAGAGATATAGGCTGGTGTTGGAGGTTATTATACTCACTATAGAGATATAGGTTGGTGTTGGGGGTTATTATACTCACTATAGAGATATAGGCTGGTGCTGTGGGTTATTATACTCACTATAGAGATATAGGCTGGTGTTGGGGGTTATTATACTCACAATAGAGATATAGGCTGGTGTTGGGGGTTATTATACTCACTATAGAGATATAGGCTGGTGTTGAAGGTTATTATACTCACTATAGAGATATAGGCTGGTGTTGAAGGTTATTATACTCACTATAGAGATATAGGCTGGTGTTGGGGGTTATTATACTCACTATAGAGATATAGGCTGGTGTTGGGGGTTATTATACTCACTATAGAGATATAGGCTGGTGTTGAAGGTTATTATACTCACTATAGAGATAAAGGCTGGTGTTGAAGGTTATTATACTCACAATAGAGATATAGGCTGGTGTTGGGGGTTATTATATTCACTATAGAGATATAGGCTGCTGTTGTGGGTTATTATACTCACTATAGAGATATAGGCTGCTGTTGTGGGTTATTATACTCACTATAGAGATATAGGCTGGTGTTGGAGGTTATTATACTCACTATAGAGATATAGGCTGGTGTTGGGGGTTATTATACTCACTATAGAGATATAGGCTGGCGTTGGGGGTTTTTATACTCCCTATAGAGATATAGGCTGGTGTTGGAGGTTATTATACTCACTATAGAGATATAGGCTGGTGTTGGAGGTTATTATATTCACTATAGAGATATAGGCTGGTGTTGGAGGTTATTATATTCACTATAGAGATATAGGATGGTGTTGGGGGTTATTATACTCACTATAGAGATATAGGTTGGTGTTGGAGGTTATTATATTCACTATAGAGATATAGGCTGGTGTTGGGGTTTTTTATACTCACTATAGAAATATAGGCTGGTGTTGGAGGTTATTATACTCACTATAGAGATATAGGCTGGTGTTGGGGTTTTTTATACTCACTATAGAAATATAGGCTGGTGTTGGAGGTTATTATACTCACTATAGAGATATAGGCTTGTGTTGGGGGTTATTATACTCAATATAGAGATATAGGCTGGTGTTGGGGGTTATTATACTCACTATAGAGATATAGGCTTGTGTTGGGGGTTATTATACTCACTATAGAGATATAGGCTGGTGTTGGGGGTTATTATACTCACTATAGAGATATAGGCTGGCGTTGGGGGTTTTTATACTCCCTATAGAGATATAGGCTGGTGTTGGAGGTTATTATACTCACTATAGAGATATAGGCTGGTGTTGGAGGTTATTATATTCACTATAGAGATATAGGATGGTGTTGGGGGTTATTATACTCACTATAGAGATATAGGATGGTGTTGGGGGTTATTATATTCACTATAGAGATATAGGTTGGTGTTGGAGGTTATTATATTCACTATAGAGATATAGGCTGGTGTTGGGGTTTTTTATACTCACTATAGAAATATAGGCTGGTGTTGGAGGTTATTATACTCACTATAGAGATATAGGCTTGTGTTGGGGGTTATTATACTCATTATAGAGATATAGGCTGGTGTTGGGGGTTATTATACTCACTATAGAGATATAGGCTTGTGTTGGGGGTTATTATACTCACTATAGAGATATAGGCTGGTGTTGGGGGTTATTATACTCACTATAGAGATATAGGCTGGTGTTGGGGGTTATTATACTCACTATAGAGATATAGGCTGGTATTGGTGACTCCCAGCTTGTTGGCGGCCACACAGGTATAGTTTCCATAATGCTCTTCAGTGACATTTGCTACCATCAAGGTGGACCGGTTGCCCATGTTCTTAATTTCCAGACCCTGGGCGCTGCTTAACCTGAAAATTCAGTAAAAGAAAAAAACAAAAAGATACTAAAGTCATCATGTTTTAAAACTTTATAATAATATTATTTACTATTTTTTTCTAAATTCTTAAATGTTCTGATGGAACCTGATCAGTATTTATACTAAAAAGTGCATTATAAAATATTATTGTACAGAATGTATAATCACCGCTTGCCCCTTCTGCTTACAGATATATCAGTGAATTCAACAGTTATTAATCTTAAATGGGTCTCTTTATATACCTGTTTGCTGTACAAAAGTCACAGCATTCAAACAGCTACTTCGAATAACTCCTATAATGTGTCTAATATGTTTATTTTATTTTAGTGTTCGTTTTTTTATTTAATTTCTATTTCATTTCTATTCTATTTTTCCATTCTATTTTTTTTTATTGTATTTTATTTTTATTTTATTTTATTATGATTCTAAGCTCCATCTATTGGCCATAATGGGGTATTTACCAAATTATTTCAGGAAAATACTGCATTATGGCCACTAGATGGAGCTAATGATCATAGGAAAAAAATCTTAGGCAGAATACAGGGGTTATGCATGACTCCTATGTGAATGCTGTGACATTTGTACCCTTTTTTTAATAGCCTCAAAGGGTTTCTAAATCCCCTGTTTTGGGTTTTGGATGTAGTTTAGAAGTGTTATCATTGCTATCTAGGTCCCCACCAAACAGATTCACCCTCTGTGCACCCAGAGAGATAGTGAAGGGGCATCAAAAATTTTACAGTTGTCATCGATACAGGAAGTGAGGCCCCAATATGCTTATATTTTGCTTTCTTATTAAGCCGGCCATAGAAAGATTGAAATCTGGTTTCTGCTAAACTCTAATACATTATTAAATGTGAATTAAAATTGTGGTGGATTCAACTCCTGTGTCCTATTGAAGGGTTAAGCTGCCTGTGGATGGTGCCAAACCAGCAAGTGATCATACTGTCCATAGAGGCTGGGTTTAATGAGGTATATCAATGCATACAGTGACACTTGAAACAGAATGATATATACTGTATAATATATATATATATATATATATACACATACACAATATATTACCAAAAGTATTGGGACACCTGGTTTTACACGCCCATGAACTTTAATGGCACCCCAGTCTTAGTCCATAGGGTTCAATAATGAGTTGTCCACCCTTTGCAGTTATAACAGCTTCAACTCTTCTGGGAAGGCTGTCCACAAGGTTTAGTGGTGTCTATGGGAATGTTTGACCATTCTTCCAGAAGAGCATTTGTGAGGTCAGGCAATGGAATAACAGAAAATGTGCAATATGCATCAAAACGAAATTATACAGGTGCATAAATTTGGGCACCCTTGTCATTTTGTTGATTTGAATGCCTGTAACTACTTAGCACTGATTAATTGGAACACACAATTGGTTTGGTGAGCTCATTAAGCCTTGAACTTCATAGACAGGTGCATCCAATCATGAGAAAAGGTATTTAAGGTGGCCAATTGCAAGTTGTTGTTCTCTTTGACTCTCCTCTGAAGAGGACCTCAGAACAACTCTCAAATGACCTGAAAACAAAGATTGTTCTACATTATGGTTTAGGGGAATGCTACAAAAAGTTATGGCAGAGATATAAGCTGTCAGTGTCCACTGTGAGGAACATAGCGAGGAAATGGAAGACCACAGGCACAGTTCTTGTTAAGAAGTGGCAGCCACATAAAATATTGGAGAGGCAAAGGTGAAGGATGGTGAGAACGGTCAAAAACAGCCCACCGACCCCCTCCAAAGACCTCCAACATCAGCTTGCTGCAGATGGTGCCACTGTGCATCGTTCAACAATTCAGCGCACTTTGCACAGGGAGAAGCTGTATGGGAGATGAGAAAGAAGCCTTTTCTGCACGCACGCCACAAACTGTGTCGCTTGAGGAATGCAAACGCACATTTGGACAAGCCAGCTTCATTTTGGAATAAGGTGCTGTGGACTGATGAAACAAAGATTGAGTTATTTGGTTATAACAAGGGGCGTTATGCATGGCGGCAAAAGAACACAGCGTTCCAAGAAAAACACTTGCTACCCACAGTAAAATTTGGTGGAGGTTCCATCATGCTGTGGGGCTGTGTGGCCGGTGCCGGTACTGGGAATCTGGTTAAAGTTGAGGGTCGCATGGATTCCACTCAATATCAGCAGATTCTTGAGAATAATGTTGAGGAATCAGTCACAAATTTTAAGTTACGCCGGGGCTGAATATTTCAACAAGACAACGACCCAAAACACTGCTCAAAATCTACCCGGGCATTTATGCAGAGGAACAAGTCCAAAGTTCTGGAATGGCCATCCCAGTCCCCAGACCTGAATATCATTGAACACCTGTGGGGTGATCTGAAGCCGGCTGTCCATGCTCGGCAACCATCAAACCCAACTGAACTGGAGATGTTTTGTAAGGAGGAATGGTCCAAAATGCATTCATCCAGAATCCAAACACTCATTACAGGCTATAGGGAGCGTCTAGAGGCTGTTATTTCTGCTAAAAGAGGCTCTACTAAATATTGATGGGATTTTTCTGTTGGGGTGCCCACATTTATGCAGCTGTCTAATTTCGTTTTGATGCATATTGCACATTTTCTGTTAATCCAATAAACCTCATTTCACTACTGAAATATTACTGTGTCCTTCAGTTATTTGATAGATCAAAATGAGATTGCTGATTCAAACACCCAAATATTTATAAATGACAATCATGGAAATTGTCAGGGGTTCCTAAACTTTTGCATACAACTGTATATATATATATATGTATATTACTATTTTTTTCATGACCATGTTTTTGTGACCCAGCCAGGGTAAGCTTAGTTCATATATACAGGAACCGTGTCCAAATGTTAAGTAACAACCAGTGTAAGCATTTTAGCATTCCGGTGTGAAAGGGAGGCCAAATGTTTAATGTGTGTGACTTGCCCAGCAGGGATTCATTAGCTCCCATGTGTTCCCATGGGACACTGTAGGCTAGGTAGCTGCATGCCAATTAACACTTATATCTCACTCAGACAAGAACAAATGCGTAGTTTAATCTTCAAAAAAAAAAGAAGAGTAATATCTCATAAGCCGTCTGTAAAAGCAAATGTAAGGAATGGTGCCCTTGATCTGTGACATCTTCCAGCGGCAGCGATTGGATAATTTAGAGCAGTTAGTGCCGGGGTTAGGTAATTCATCTTGAACTCAAGACTGGAAGTCCTTGTGAGGAGTAACCAGCCATCAAAAAAAGCTCAGCGCATATACAGTATCTCACAAAAGTAAGTACACCCCTCACATTTTTGTAAATATTTTATTCTATCTTTTCATGTGACAACACTGAAGAAATGACACTTTGCTACAATGTAAAGTAGTGAGTGTACAGCTTGTATAACAGTGTAAATTTGCTGTCCCCTCAAAATAACTCAACACATAGCCATTAATGTCTAAACCACTGGCAACAAAAGTGAGTACACCCCTAAGTGAAAATGTCCAAATTGGGCCCAATTAAACATTTTCCCTCCCCGGTGTCATGTGACTCGTTAGTGTTACAAGGTCTCAGGTGTGAATGGGGATCAGGTGTGTTAAATTTGGTGTTATCGCTCTCACTCTCTCATACTGGTCACCAGAAGTTCAACATGGCATCTCATGGCAAAGAACTATCTGAGGATCTGAAAAAAAAGAATTGTTGCTCTACATAAAGATGGCCTAGGCTACAAGAAGATTGCCAAGACCCTGAAATTGAGATGCAGCACGGTGGCCAAGACCATACAGCGGTTTAACAGGACGGGTTCCACTCAGAACAGAGCCTCGCCATGGTCGACCAAAGAAGTTGAGTGCAGTGCTCAGCGTCCTATCCAGAGGCTGTCTTTGGGAAATAGACGCATGAGTGCTGCCAGTATTGCAGCAGAGATTGAAGGGGTGGGTCAGCCTGTCAGTGCTCAGACCATACACCACACACTGCATCAAATTGGTCTGCATGGCTGTCGTCCCAGAAGAAAGCCTCTTCTAAAGAAGATGCACAAGAAAGCCTGCAAACAGTTTGCTGAAGACAAGCAGACTAAGGACATGGATTACTGGAACCATGTCCTGTGGTAAGACCAAGATAAACTTATTTGGTTCAGATGGTGCCAAGTGTGTGTGGCGGCAACCAGGTGAGGAGTACAAAGACAAGTGTGTCTTGCCTGCAATCAAGCATGGTGGTGGAACTGTCATGGTCTGGGGCTGCATGAGTGCTGCCGGCACTGGAGAGCTACAGTTCATTGAGGGAACCATGAATGCCAACATGTACTGTGACATACTGAAGCAGAGCATGATCCTCTCCCTTCGGAGATTGGGCCGCAGGGCAATATTCCAACATGATAACGACCCCAAACACACCTCCAAGACGACCACTGCCTTGCTAATGAAGCTGAGGGTAAAGCTGATGGGCTGGCCAAGCATGTCTCCAGACCAAACCCATATTGAGCATCTGTGGGGCATCTTCAAATGGAAGGTGGAGGAGCTTAAGGTCTTTAACTTCCACCAGCTCCGTGATGTCGTCATGGAGTGGAAGAGGACTCCAGTGGCAACCTGTGCAACTCTCGTGAACTCCATGCCCAAGAGGGTTAAGGAGGGTGCTGGAAAACAATGGTGGCCACACAAAATATTGACACTTTGGGCCCAATTTGGACATTTTCACTTAGGGGTGTACTCACTTTTGTTGCCAGCGGTTTAGACATTAATGGATGTGTGTTGAGTTATTTTGAGGGGACAGCAAATTTACACCGTTGTACAAGCTGTATACTTACTACTTTACATTGTAGCAAAGTGTCATTTCTTCAGTGTTGTCACATGAAAAGAATAAACTTACAGATAGAATATTTCTCCTGCTCCCAGGGTTGGAAAGAAAACACATGGTCTGTCCCCCACATTGATGGGATGCCACAGGTATGACAAAGCTTTGATTTCAGATCTCCCTTGTTATACCTTATGGTTCTCAACTTACTAGTCAATTGGATGAAAGGGCAGGGCTGTTATAAGGCATGGGCACTCCCGGGCACTGCCCTGGGATCCCAAGTGCATGGGGACCCCATCACAGGGCCGCTGATAAGGGGGTACACCAAGGCCTCCTGTACAGGATCTGGACCCCATCAGTACAGCAGGGGGACCCTGGAAGCAGGGGGGATCAGTTCATGGACAGGAGGGGGTGATCATTGCAGTGGTGGGGGCACGTGGTCCACCTCCACATTGATGGCATGCCGGAATGTCACAGGTTTGATGAAGCTTTGATTTCAGATCTCCCTTGTTATACCTTATCTTACTTTACTTAGACTGGTCAATTGGTTGAAAGGGCATGAAAGCATGACTACTGCCCAGGCGCCCCAGGTGCATGGGGGCTCCATGACAGAGCCGCTGATAAGGGGGTATACCAAGGCCTTCTGTACAGGGTCTGGACCCAATCAGTACAGCAGGGGGGAATCATTTCATGGACAAGAGGGGGTGATCGACACGGCGGGGGAATGTGGTCCACTTTCACATTGATGGGATGCCACAGTTATGATAAAGCTTTGATTTCCGATCTCCCTTGTTATACCTTATGGTTCTTACGTTACTTAGACTAGCCAATTGGATGAAAGGACAGGGCTGTCTTAAGGCATGGGCACCCATGGGCATTGCCCAGGGGCCCCAGGTGCATGGGGGCCCCATGACAGGGCCTCTGATAAAGGGGTAGAACCAGGCCTCCTGTACAGAATCTGGACCCCATCAGTACAACAGGGGGGCCCAGGAAGCAGGGGGCATCAGTTCATGGACAGGAGGGGGTAATCTGTACGGTGGGGGGGAATGTGGTCCATCTCCACATTGATGGGATGCCACAGGTATGACAAAGCTTTGATTTTAGATCCATCTTGTTATACCTTATGATTCTTGCGTTAGTTAGACTGGTCAATTGGATGAAAGGGCAGGGCCATCTTAAGGCATGGGCAATGCCCAGGGGCCCCAAGTGCATAGGGGACCAATGGCAGGGCCGCTGATGAGGGGGTATAACCAGGTCTCCTGTACAGGGTCTGGGCCCCATCAGTACAGCAGGGGCAATCAGTTCATGGACAGAAGGGGGTGATCTGTGTGGCGGGGGGCAATTACAGGCAACAGAAAGCCGGCTTCTTCTCCTCTTCTTCCGGTCAGCTTTCATCTATAGCAAGGAGAGTCACACAGGGGATTGCGTACTTTAATTGCCCCATGCAATATTCCCTATGCACACCTTCGTGGAAATGGCTCCAGTGTTGTTGTCACTTGCCTGAGGAAGGGGCCCTGTGTGGCTCCGAAACGTTGCCTTTTTGTATTGCCTGACCATGTGAAATAAAGCTGTGAACCCGTTTGAGGAATCCTTAGTGTGCTGGTGACTTTTCTCCTGTAATTGCCCAATCACCCCCTCCTATCCATGATCTGATCCCTCTGCTGCCCTCTATTGGCCCTCTTTTTCTCGCCTAGCAACACCCTTGCTGGAGTGGTAATGTCTGGTACTTTGAGCGTTGTTCCAAGTTATAATGAGCCAATCACAGTGGTCGAGTGATCAGCTGATTCTTCCCAGATGGATGGGAAGAAGTCAAAGTTTGCAAGTATTTTTACATCTAACACTGTACTATATATTAGCAGTGGTGGCTGATGGGTTTTGTTTTTGGGAGGGGGGGCGGCAAACAACCACCCCCCCCCCCAGCGGCTTGGCACTAACAACCCTCCACCTCGCATGTCTGATGGTTGGTTCAGCACTTACCTGGATAGATAGATCCAGATAGATGGGGGGTGTCATCCAGCGAGGCAGGGTACGGGCAGCGGGTCCAGGCTGGCGGGTGCAGGGTCCGGCCATCGGCTCCAGGTGCGGGGTCCAAGCATTGGCTCTAGCCTGGTGGGTGCGGGGTCCAGGCACTGGCTCCAGGCTAGTGGCTGCGGGGTCCAGGCAGTGGCTCCAGGTTAGCGGGTGTGGGGTCCAATCAGTGGCTCTAGCCTGGTGGGTGTGGGGTCCAGGCAGTGCCTCCAGGCTAGTGGGTGCGGGATCCAGGCAGCGGCTCCAGGCTGGCGGGTGCGGGGTCCAGGCAGTGGCTCCTGGCTGGCAGGTGTGGGGTCCGGTCAGCAGCTCCAGGGCGGCAGGCTTCCTCCCTGGCTCCAGCAGCTTCCTACCGGGCCCCACGTCAGGCATCCAATAGGATCGCCTGACGTTTTGGCTAATCGGGAAACAGGTCTCAGACCTGCTTCCTGATTGGCGGGGAGAATATTTAGTGTGAAAATAGTGAAAATTAATTTGCTATCTTCACACAACAGAGTGTGATCGGGACGCAGTGCTCTGCACCCCGAGCCCACCCTTTTTGAGGCCTATTAGAGTCTCTGGCTCTAATCAGGTGCTTCAAAAAACACCCCCCCCCCATCTCCACCATAGGAATTTATAAGCCCGACATCCTGAAAGGCGCATGGATAGGGTGGGCGGCGGCGGTGTTAGGGGGGGGCGGCGCCACTGATATCTAGGCTACATTCAGTGCTTGTGTCTGCTCAGGTTCACAAAGCAATGATACTGCATTGTCATAACTATACACAGAATGAACATGAAGGTCAGTGTAAATACCTTGTATCATCCTTGTACCACTCAAAGTCTGGTTTGGGCTCTGCGGAGGCCTCACAACGTAGGTAAGCTTGCTTGCCGGCGAAGGCCTCAATGCTCTTGGATTCGGTTATGATTGGAGGGTCTGTAGAGGAACACAGATAAACATTATTATGGATGAAGGCATACTAAAGGATACATATGGTATCACAATATGGAAAAAGACACCTTACAGAAACATTTGATCAATGTTAAAGGTGACCTGTTAGAATATATATCTTTACAAACAAGTAGCACTCATTGCCAACTGACTTTTCTGGTTCAATACTTTTATTATCTTGCAATAAAGGTATGACACTTGGAATCCTACACCCCTCATGGGCTTAACATTGATTGGGACATTAATGCCTTTATAGACAACCCCTGAAGCTCCCTTTTCACATTAATTCTTTTTAATTGTGGTCCTATCACTGGATATCCATTTTTAAGTTTTCAAGATTCAATATGACTGTTTTAAAGCTCCTTTTTGTGCAATATAGATTTTTTTGTATTATCTTGTTTTGTTATTTATTTTTTGTTCTGTTTTTCTATTTTTGTAATATTGTGTGTTTCAGTTGAGGTCCATATATTACATACTGAGACTGTATGCTCATATTCTCCCCATCCTCACTTATTCTGCATTACGTTTTTGTCCCACTAGAGGGAGCTTGACCTTCGTAAAAGCCTTGAATGGCTTATATGTATATATAAATATATATATATATATATATATATACACCCACTACATTATCAAAAATATTGGGACGCCTGCCTTTGAACGCACATAAACTTTAATGGCATCCCAGTCTTAGTCCGTAGGGTTCAATATTGAGTTGGCCTACCCTTTGCAGCTATAACAGCTTCAACTCTTCTGGTAAGGCTGTCCACAAGGTTTAGGAGTGTCTATGGGAATGTTTGACCATTCTTCCAGAAGCGCATTTGTGAGGTCAGGCACTGACTTTGGATAAGAAGGCCTGGCTCACAGTCTCCGCTCTAATTCATCCCAAAGGTGTTCTATTGGGTTGAGGTCAGGACAGTCAAGTTCCTCCACCCCAACTTGCTCATCCATGTCTTTATAGACCTTGCTTTGTGCACTGGTGCACAGTCATGTTGGAACAGGAAGGGGCCATCCCCAAACTGTTCCCACAAAGTTGGGAGCATGAAATTGTCCATAATGTCTTGGTATGCTGACGCCTTAAGATTTCCCTTCACTGGAACTAAGGGGCCAAGCCCAACCCCTGAAAAACAACCCCACACCCTAATCCCACCTCCACCAAATGATTTGGACCAGAGCACAAAGCAAGGTCCATAAAGACATGGATGAGCAAGTTTGGGGTGGAGGAACTTGACTGGCCTCCACCCTCTGGAGCTATAACAGCTTCAACTCTTCTGGGAAGGCTGTCCACAAGGCTTATTGTGTCTTATGGGAATGTTTGACCATTATTCCAGAAGCGCGAGGTCCATAAAGTTGTCCGGATAGAACACCTTTGGGATAAATTAGAGTGGAAACTGCTAGCCAAGCCTTCTCGACCAACATCAGTGCTTGACCTCACAAATGCCCTTCTGGAAGAATGGTCAAACATTCCCATAGACCAGTGATGGCGAACCTTGGCACCCCAGATGTTTTGGAACTACATTTCCCACAATGCTTGACTACACTGCAGAGTACATGAGCATCTTGGAATATGTAGTTCCAAAACATCTGGGGTGCCAAGGTTCGCCATCACTGCCATAGACACTCCTAAACCTTGTGGACAGCCTTCCCAGAAGAGTTGAAGTTATTATAGCTGCAAAGGGTGGGCCAACTCAATATTCAACCCTTCGGACTAAGACTGGGATGCCATTAAAATTCATGTGCGTCGAAAGACAGGTGTCCCAATACTTTTGGTAATATAGTGTATATTTTCTGTACGTGCTAGAAATGTTCTAAGCCTGATAAATAGAAAACAAATGCAGCCAGCACACCTTAAGTGTGGTATGCTACAATATATTACATTTCCAGTCTTGGGTTCAGATAAACTTTAGGTAAAAAGCTAAAAAGTTTTGAATGTAGTGCCCCCTTAAGAGCTCGTTCTTCTGGAACATTCCGCCATTTCCTCTTGTCACATTCTCTGTTCTGTCACATATTCTTACCGTTATCTATTCACTGAGAAAGTCCGGAGTGCGATAATGAGGATTATTCTTGAAAGTCTATTCTTCTTGTTTCCAATCGCTGCATTTCGCTCCCTCTAGGTAAAAATCTCCGGAGAGCACACATCCGTGGCATTTTTATTTAAAATATATGTATTTTGGGAATATAATATTGTGTCCACGGCATGCCCTTCGGTTAGCAATTCTTAAAAAATGAGAACCGTATCTAAATAATGAAGCAAGCAGATGATGCGAAGGAGCGATTGGAAGATGGGGATTAGAAAAAAAAATGGAGAAAATGTAGCTGACTGCATAAACACAATAACACAATCACATTCCTACCGTCATTTTGGCTTTATAGAAATATACCTCTGCAGGGAAGATATAAAGAATCCTATTTGTTCATTCCTAATTATGACTAACGTGGTGCAAGTTATTGTGTAACCTATACACAGGTAAGATGGAGCTATAACAAAAAATGCTGAAGAAATGTCTTTATGGAAGTTATGTTCTGGAGAAGAGTTTGGAGGCAATAAGGGGGAGCAAGGAGGAGGAGGGTATGATGGGGACAGTATGTACAAGACTGGAGGCAGGAGGGTATGACAATGGGCAATAATTGCTGGTGAAGAAGGAATGACAGCAGGCACCAAGTGCTGGAGAGGAGGGAGGAAGGTATGACAGTGGGCAGTATGTACAGGAAAGGACAAAGAGGGTATGATAGCGGGCAGTATGTGCAGGAAGGGGGGCAGGATGGTATGACAATGGGCAATATGTGCAGGTGATATCAGTAGACCTTCTCGAAGGTGATGTCAGTAGACCCTTTCACAGGTAATATCAGTAGACCCTCTCTTGGGTGACCTCAGTAATCCCTTTCTCTGGTGATATAAGTAGACCTTCTCGTAGGTGATGTCAGTAGACCCTCACTCGGGTAATGTCAGTAGACCTTTGCATAGGTCAGTAGACCCTCTCTTGGATGATGTCAGTAGACTCTCTCTTGGGTGATGTCAGTAGACCTTTGCATAGGTCAGTAGACCCTCTCTTAGATGATGTCAGTAGACTCTCTCTTGGGTGATGTCAGTAGACCTTTGCATAGGTCAGTAGACCCTCTCTTAGATGATGTCAGTAGACCTTCTTGTAGGTCAGTAGACCCTCTCTTGGATAATGTCAGTAGATCTTCTTGTAGGTGATGTCAGTAGACCTTCTTGTAAGTCAGTAGACCCTCTCTCGGATGATGTCAGTAGACCTTCTCGTAGGTGATGTCAGTAGGCACTCTCTTGAATGATGTCAATACCCTATCTCGGGTAGTATCAGTAGATGATATCAGTAGACCTTCTCGTAAGTGATGTCAGTAGACCCTCTCTTGGATGATGTTAATAGACCTTTGCGTAGGTCAGCAGACCCTCTTTCGGGTGGTATCAGTAGACCTTCTCGTAGGTGATGTCAGAAGACCCTCTCTTGAGTGATGTCAGTAGACTTTAACGTAGGTGATGTAAGTACAACCTCACTCAGATGATGTTAGTAAGCATTTGTGTAGGTCAGTAGACCCTCTGTCGGGTGATGTCAGTAGACTTTCTCGTAGGTCATGTCAGTAGACTCTCTCTTGGGTAATGTCAGTAGATGATATCAGTAGACCTTCTCGTAGGTGATGTCAGTAGACCCCCTCTCAGGTTATGTCAAAAGACCTTTGCGTAGGTCAGTAGACCCTCTCTTGGATGATGTCAATAGACCTTTGCATAGGTCAGCAGCCCCCCTCTTCGGTGATGTCAGTAGATCTTCCCGTAGGTGATGTCAGTAGACCTTCTCAGGTGATATCAGTAGACCTTCCATTTTTTTAATCCACCAAATGCAAACCCAAATATTACCTTGTAACAGTGGCAGTTTCATCATCACTGTGTTGTACACAGCCTGTGCAGAGATCAGTGGTGTGGGAGGGGCCTAGCAGGCTCCACCCACTTCAGGCTGCCTGCAGAAAACTACAGGTAGGGATGGACACAAGACCAGTCATGCTGCACAAGGAGAGAGAGCAGCAGTGAGTGGTCTTTATTACAGGTAACATTGCACACTGGATTACTGCTCAGATCTGGAAAAAATACACAAAGTACACCAAGGTTCAAGGAAGAAAACACGACTATTCTATTTAAACAATATTTCTTTAGCCTGGAGTTCAGCTTTAATTACATTGTTATTGTAAACCAGTAAGCTATATTATTGCTGAACCGTGTAATGAATGAGAACTGCAGACGTAATACAGACAGAACCATAATTATTTGTGGTTGGACCTGAGACGGTCGGCATGGCCTGGAGTTAGGCATTAGAAGAATTGCATTCATCCCTTAGATTGGTGACACAGAGAGCACAAAATCTAATCAAAAGCAGAGTCTGGGGTTATACTCTGATCGTTCTGCCCTTTGTTGTTTTGCATTTATTTATAATTTTCATGGTCTGAGGAGCTCAGTGTTTCGGGGTTATTATGACATCATGGAAGCTTTGCGTTTTCATATGTCTCGTTCAGAGCTCAGTGATCATGCTGCAATATGCAAGATGCTCCCTGCTTGGGTTCATCAGTGCTGGACAGGGAAACCAGGGGGCATGAAAAGTTTAAAGTGTAAGTTCACCTTTCAGGAAGATTTTCAGAAAATCCCCCTAAGCAATTCTCCATCCAATGAATATCACATGCCGGAGCAACTCCAGGTTAGAAATGGCGAAGGTCCTCCCATTACAGATGCAGAACTTCTTCTCCACAAATAGTGCTGACCCCCTCATTCCTCTCCATCCTGCCATTTGCAGGACAGAGTGATTTCCACAATACACCCCCCTAGGGGCCACTCTGGGCAATTCAAACTGCACACATGCGCATATAAGAGGGGCTTCGTGGTTGGCTAGTTTTGGCTTCAAAGCAAAGTCCCTACCTCTGCTCCAGCCCTGCTACAACACTATCCCTCCTGCTGAGGCCAAACCCTATGCCATATTGTGCCCTGCTCCCTGCCATAGGCCTCCACATGAGATTCCCGGCCATAGACCTTTACATCCCCAAGGATGGAATGTCCATGCAAGAAGTTTTGCTGCACTTTAATGGTGGTATATAGGAAATGGCATAACAGTCACATCACAAGGACATACATTCTGGAATCACTTGACATTACACAGTCAATCACATTTAGTCGACAATCCACAGTAGTCACATGTGGAAGCATATGCAGCACTTTAGCAGCCATCGCTCTTACAGTCTCTCCTCTGCCTAGTGTCATTAGTACTCACAGGACTGTGCTCTCTGTAGTCACCTCCTTGCTAGGTACATCTCTCCTGGGACCCCCGGGGATGCAGCCTAACCCAGGGACACCCAGGAATCTCCAGTCTGGCCTAAAAGGCCTTTTGCAATCCGCCCTAGCCTCCACCTTCATTAGGGACAGAATGACTACAGCCGGCCCCTCCCATGTACAGGTTCACTACACCCGTCCTCCTGCCCTGTCCTTGCTGGTTGCGGGTATTGGGTGTTTGGCTGTCATGCCCCAAGACAATATATGCTCCTCCCTACCCGTCTTATATATGGGAGATGTATACCTCCCAACTTTTGAAGTTCAGAATGAGGGACATCAGAAGGAAATGCTGTGCGGTGCACGTAGAGGCAATGTGGGTGTGGCCAAGCTGTTAACAGTGGGAGGGGCTTAAGGAGTGTGGTTTAACAAAACCTGGGCTTCCTTGTACCCATACAAAGGTCAGCAGGGCAGGGCCCAGGGGTCAGTATAGCAGAGAAGGATAGTCACAAGGGCAGAGGACAGGAATCGGCAAGATGGAGGACAGGAGTCAGTAGGGTAGGGTACAAGGGTCTGCAGGACGGAGGACTGGACTCAATACAGCAGGGTACAGGGATCAGCAGGACAGAAGACATGAGTCAGTAGGGCAGGGTACAGGGGTCAGAAGGACAGGGGACAGGAGTCAATAGGGCAGTGTACAGGGAGTCAGCAGTACAGAGGACAGGAGTCAATAGGGAAGGGTACAGGGGGTCAGTGGGATGGAGGAGTGGAGTCACTAGGGCACGGTACATGGGGTCAACCCCCTCATTTTTCCCCTTAACCAAAATTCCCTCACCCCCTTCTAGTACAAATCCCCCCCCCCCATTCCTCCTCATAGCAAAAATCCCCCCTGCCCAACTATACCTGTGCAAATAGCAACCCCCCTCTACAAACCTCTCCCCCTTCTATCATACCAGAGCTCCTCCATACAGCACATGACACCGGCTGGATCTCTTAGTGCTCTTGAAGAACACAGGGGGCACTAATTATACAGTGTCTTGTGCAATCTATGGATGACCTGCCACATGGAGGATCACTGGAATGACAGGAGAGAGAGCACAGTCTCTGTCAGCAGCCAGGTATGTTATCCATAAGGGGAGCGGCCTGGGGGGGGGGGGGGTTGGCACAGGTGAAATCTGGGGCTAGGGCACAGGGGAGGGCAGCCCACAGCCCAGCCCAGCCCACCCCACTACCACCATAGGTGACATGACTCCTCCCTGCCTCTCCCCTCCTGTCTGCATCACAGCCGAGGAGTGCACTGTGTGTGTATGTGTGTGGCAGCCGGCATGTCTCACCACTGGCTGTCTGTCGCGTATACACAGGAGTGCATGACTCAATATGCCCCACACAAGCTGCAGGTTGGGTGTTGGTGCCCATGCTAGTTTGTGCTTGCGATCAACTTGTTTCAGCACTTGGCTCCACTCTAGGACAAAGCTTTGACTTGCCAGGACTTAGATTAAATTCCGGGATGGTCCTGGCGCATCAGGGACGGTTGGGAGGTATGGGCTCGCCCCTGGCATCACTGCAGGAGGGCTCTACCTAAAAGGGGCCTAACACCTGAAGACACTATCTACTGTAAGCAGACACTATTCAGGTATAGAGCCACCTAGTGGCAAAATGGCTAACTGCACCTGCTTACACGCAGTGCTTCTTCTCCTGGCTCCAGCTTAGCATAGTAGTGGCTGTTTAAATTCAGCATGTGCCCAGTGCGTTGTCACCTTCTCTAGCTGAGCACACTCGCGCTAAGTTTGAACGGCTTCCATCAGCTACTACTAAGCTAGGAAGAGTGGGGAGATATATAGTGTATGTGCTTTGTCCTGATATACAGTATCCTTGTTAATAGTATCTGATCATTGTATATTTTATATTTTCTTCAAGATACTAACAAACTGCATTGTACACCCTGAAGAAGGAGTTGACAAGTACTCCGAAACATGTCGGCTCGTATATGCAGCAATATGTGAATGCATCCATTTCTAGACCTTCGTGGTCTTTGGTACAATTATATGTATTTTGTATACTTCACCTTCTATTACTATGAATTTTTATATTTGTGTATCATAATGAAAATTGTTTTTATACCTACTTTTTTGATGTTATCCGTGACATAAAAGTCCCCCCATCCTATCTTGGCAAATTATTTTTTTCCACTACTAAGCTAAGCTGGAGCTGGGAAAGGATGCACTGTGCACCCGTGCTGTTTGAATGGGCCAGAGTGACCACCATTACAGCTGTTGGGGGTCCTTTATAGAAAAAGTGCTGGCCCCTCGTTCCTCTCTATCTTGCCGTTTGCAGGATGGGCTGAATTGTACAATAAGGCGCCCCCTAGTTGTTGCTGGCCCATTCAAATTGCACGTAGGATGGAGAGGAATGAGGGCCAGCACTTTTCTGGAGAGGACCCCCAACTGCTGCATCTGTAATGGGAGGGGCTTCACCAGTTCCAACAGGAGGAGCTCTAGTATTCATTGGATATAGAATTGCATTGGGTAATTTTCTGATATCTTCCTGAAAGATGAACTCACACTTTAATGGACTCCACACAAAACTGTTATTTCAGATTTTAGTTCATGCTGGTTCTATTACCAGAAACATGCTTCCTGTCCTAGGGTGACAACACTCACCGACTGCACTGTATCCCTGGAGGAGCAGTTTTTTTATTCTAGGATAGAACTTAAGAAAACATCCCCTCCCCTCTGCTTCATAACATGGGGGGGGGGGGATTTGTAGTCCAAAGAGAGCTGTGAACAATGTAACCAATCAGGGTGCAGCCCAGGTAGAGAGCACAGGATGTCTTAAGCTCACTGGATTTTTGGCCGGATCGGTAGGTATTTTTTTGCACATATCAAACAGATATAAGAAAACGCTCACAATGGTGTATTCAACAGACTCAAAGGGAGCAAATAAGAGAATTTTGTTGTTCATTCACTTTAAAACCCACAGGATCCCATGGTCACAAGGTACTCACAGTTCACAGTGACTCGGACTTGCTTCACATCAGCTGAGGCGACTTCGTTGGCGGCTTTGCACTCGTATTTTCCGGACTGTTCCCTGGTGATTCCCTGGATGTCCAGATATTCCTCCTCACCTTCAAACTCCCTGGCTGTGGGGAAGGATACAAAATATATATTAGAATTCTGGGTAAAATCAACATCAGGCTTCAAAAAAAAATACTATGTATTTGGTGATCCACTGCCACTCCTTAATCTATACCAAAAACCTCATTAGTCGAAGTTAGCCGATTCCAAAGGTGAAACATCACCCACAGCTGACCATGTGACTGCCATGGGGCCCAGAGGCCTAGCTCTGTTTTTATACATGGTGGTAGCAACCAGGGGCGTTGCTAGGTCTACAAAAGATCTGGGGCTAGGGCCCAGAGCAGCAAAGTAAAGAAAGTCATACGCTTGAGTGGGCATACACATGTATATAATATACATGTGTGTGTGTATATGTATATATACATATATATATATATATATATATATATATATATATATAGTTACATACCTGAGTGTGGATTCCCCTTACATCAGGGTCTCCAGAGAGACATACTTGCTAATTGCAGAACTGCACCCACCCGGTAAGAGACTCGGGGCATTAGGCCCCAGACTCGGGACTTTAGTCCCAATAGCCACCCCCTAGCAACGCCCCTGGTAGCAACCATGTTTGTCAAATTCATGAAGATAAATGTCTAAAGATGGCAACCTCTAAATCAAGCATTCTCAACCAGGGTTCCTCCAGAGGTTGCTAGGGGTTCCTTGAACTGTGGCTAGTTGACTTTTTATTTGATGGTGCCTTCATATTTCCAGGTCCACTGTGACTTGGTGGAGCCAGGAACAGGACACCAATAATCTTTTTAGCTGTAAGGGTGGCATTCTAACGAACACTGTAAGGGTTCCTCTGCGGTAAAAAGGTTGTGAAAGGTTGCTATAAATGGTTGATATGAATGCACAAAGTACTTTATATCACCAGAGGATTTGCTTTTCACATCAGTGGAGACCCCTTTACCAGACTAACCTTCCTGTAAGCTTATATGGGCATTTAGCATATTTTAGGTATTTTATTTACCAGTAAAGACCTCCCTTGTGTAGACATCCAAAAGCCTTAAGACTGCTGCTGGGTACCTTCATCTTGGATGTGATGTCAGCATCCCCAGCAGACTCAGATTGACTCAATTGACCCTCTATAGCAGGGTTTCTCAACCAGGGTTCCACCAGAGGTTGCTAGGGGTTCCTTGAGCAATGAGCAATTTCTGCCTCTCAGAAAAGTACCCACTCACACCATTGATCTTTTTAGATATCTGTAAGGGAGGAATTCTCCCCAATGACCACCATTGTAAGTAGCATTCTTCCCACTGACCACCACACTAATGTATCATGAGTTGTAGATATAGTCATTTTTAGCATGGGTTCCCTGTGGCTGGAAAGATCTTTCTAGGGTTCCTCTGTTTTGAAAAGTTTGAGAAAGGCTGCTCTATAGTATTCCCCTTCACTCTTCCCCCAGTAGCTATATTAAAGGTTATGTAGGGAGGTCAGGGGAGGGGCAGAGGAGCTGGCTCCTCCGCCAAAGTCACTATGGAGAGGCTGAAGCCACTTTAACAAGCCTGGGTTTACACAGGAGCAGTGGGGGAAACAGCTTGTGATTCAGATAGGAATCGCACCGCATTGCTGTTCAAACCCTTTTGTATGGGCTCAAGTTGCACCACAAAGGTATCGGTTACAAGTATAGGAGCATTTGCACAAGTACGAGCAAATGCTTAATGTTGGCACCCTAGTGAGTATTATTGTGCGTCACTACATCGCCCACAAAAATAAGCATTAGATCCCTTGGACAGGATAACACCATGTCACAATGAAAATAGGCATCTGGAGAGCAGTTTAGTGTATGCCAGAGGTGAGACTAAATGTCATGGGGTAGAGAAGCACTGGTATCACCTAGGGTTCTCACCCATACAGGGTGAGAAGCTCCTAGATAGTTGTTTGTAAGTAGGGGCTCATGATTGGCTGGGTGTTGATGCCAAAAGCACAAGTCCCTGCCCCGTTCCTCTCTATGCTAGAACAGCGACCCTTCTGCTAAGGTTGTACCATCTGCCATGTTGTGCCCACCATATGCCAAAGGTCTCATTCTTACATCCTGGTCATTGACCTTTATATCCCCAAAGGAATGTTCACACATAAATAGAGTATACTAGTGGAACTTGAAAAATGGCATAACACTTAGGCTCTATGCACGCAGGACACCCTTAAAAAGTCATTCTGGACGCTGAATTGCTGGGAGGAAAGCTGCTTCAAAAATGTGCTTTTAGTGCGTTTATGGGCATCAGAGTTTATGGGCATTTTTTAATAAATTACACCAGCTTACATTCAGCTCCAAAAACAATGGATGTTGATAAAAGCATGTTTATTTGCGTTTAGGCGTGTTTATGGGCGTTTTTTAGCTTTCAGTGTTTTTTGTGGCCAGAACTGCTCTTGAACGCAAGTTTAGGGCATTCAGACAACTCCCCTGCTGTTAAACGTCAAGAAACGTCCATGTGTGCATGGACACATAGGATAGCATAGAGGGGAGTTTAAGAGTTGTTAAAAAAAACGGGCAAACTCCCAAAAACGTCCGTTTATCAGCTTCAGTGGGCATGAGGCCTAAAAGTCTCCCTCCACCCAAGGTTATTGATACTCATGGGGATATGATCTCTGCAGTTACCTCCTCCATACGAACACCTCTCCCAGGACCCTCCAGAGGAATAGCCTCACTTAGAGAACTCTAGGCCAGGCCTACAAGGCCTTTCAAAACCTACCCTTGCCCCCACCTCTAAAGGCCCCGAAAGTCCACACCTGGCTCTTTTGGGTGCAGGTCTACCTCTCCCCAGCCTCCAGCCCTGTCCAAGGCCTCCCCTGACTGGCTACATCTGCTTAGATGTGAGGTGGCTGGCCCCCATGCCCCAACTGCACTGGAGCTCCTCCCATTATTGTATTATTCTGAAACAGGGCCACCTAGTGACAGACTAGCTAGCTGCACCTACCTACATATCTCTTAGGGAGAAAAATGGTTTTGCAGTTTTATCTGGCATTCATAAATTCTGATCAGGGTCCTGGAGCCTGGAGGCTTTGTAGAGCCTTGGGTGGGAAAAAGCCTCCAACCAAGAATCCAAGTTTTACTGAGAGCCAACATTTTGATTGTGCAGGTGTACCCATACCTTTTTGAATGGGTGCTGACAATAGTTTAGGGCTCTTCCCAGGAGTTAGGATGGGAGTCAGTGTAGACCTACAAGATGGTGCATGTGTGCAGAAACCTTTGAGTTTGAGTCTGGAGGATACACACAAGAGCCTGAGGCCAGAGCAGAAGAATACAGGTGGCTCAAAGGGTATTTATTTTGGCAACAACCCCTGCAGGAGCAACCTTCTGCATGTGAACTGAATTTTCTTTTCATAAAAGTAGGCATGGGAAACCTTAAAGAAAGAATTAGAAAGTAGATGCGTCCTTAAAGCTCCTACCAATCAAAGCCGATTCCCAAAGGGGGAAACCTTTTTTTGGTATCTTGTTACTGACCGGAGTTAGGTTAGAAGGTATTAAAGTCAACAGTTCTGTATGACAGCCAGGCAACTAGCATTCTTACTACTTCTCAATGTCAGCAGAGCTTTTGTGACTTGGTAGGCCAATATCCATTGATAAATAAACAGTTGGTTGTGCACCAGGAAGACGGTCAATCCACAACACCGCCATCTTTGCGAATTCCCTCTGCAATATTATCAGAATCTTCTACAAATATATTACTAATTCTGGGTGTTTTCAACGTTTGCAGAAACAGCTAAAATAATAATTCCCGGGGAGGGGGGGCCTTCCGCCACTAGCTAGATTGATATAGGTTCTTCCAGTGCGGTGTGGCGGGTTGGCCTTACCAGATTATCTGACTTACTATTGGGCGGCCATTGTGCTCACTGTTCGATGGTGGTTCATGCGCTCCAGGACCAACGCAGCAGTTTGTTTGGAGGCATCTATTCTGGGATCACTACAGGAGTTGGATAATCTGGTATATAGGCGCAGGCAAGCATATGCTGACCTCCCGCTTCCTACCAGAACAACATTAAGAATTTGTAAGCAGTTAGGCGTAGGTTTGTACATCCCAATCAGTGGTCACCCTATACCCCACTATGGGGGAATCACACAGGGTCTATTATACCCCCCAAAGACTCCATAGGATTTATCAACAGAGGTCACAGGAATGTCCTAGGTGTGGTGTGGAGAAGGGCTCGTACTTCCATATGTTTTGGAGTTGCCCGAGCATTGCTAGGTACTGGGCAGAGGTGGTGGAGTTGATTAATGGTCGTCTCCAACAGGCCCTCCCGGTCTCTTCTGAGCTAGCATTTCTCGGAATTCAAGAGGACGAACAGCTACCTAGGTGCAATAAATTGTTGTTAACATACCTTTTCTACTATGCAAAGGAGAAATAATTCTTAGATGGAATGCCCATTCCCAGGGCCGTCTTAATAGCATCATGGGCCTCTGGGCAAAGTAATGCACTGGGGGGCCCTATCAGCCTGTTCCAATTTATGCACCTACTCTCAAGAATTAAAGTATAAATAGTTGATTTAGAATTAAACATATATGTATTAGTACTTTCAACAAAATCAATTTTAAACAATAAGAAAGCATGCCATATATCAAAGACTAACCAACACAAAGAGCACAATACAGTGGGAGGCAAGAGGGCACATTACAGGGGAAGGTCAGGAAGGCACAATACTGGGATAAGTAGGGCACAATACAGGTCCCGGGACACTGCCTGGGACATGGCCATCCTGGGACAGCTTAGTAAAAAGCGTGACTGTCCTGTCAAATACGGGACAGTTGGCAAGTTTAATGTAATGCAAAACTATTGTGGGGCCACCATGCACCTGGGGCCCCTGGGCACTGCCCAGGGGTGCACATGTGTTAAGACAGCCCTGTCCATTCCCCTCCCTCTGTGGGCTTGTGGGAAAAAGCTTTTAACACTGCTCTTCCTCTATATAAATTAACATACATGAATAGGAACTGTCCAAAGAAATTTGATAGGGTGTGGCAGCCATGGACAGCTTAGGACCGTATCCTCATCCCCCAGTCCTCACTTGGGGGCTGGAGGCACTGCTATACCTTTATAAGGTGCTAAGTGGTAGATAGTAGAGAAATGAGACTGCGGATATTCCTTTGATTCTTGTCATTTATGAGGAATCTCTAGATGTACTGATAATGTCACTATATGGTTTCACCCTCTGGAGGATTACTAACCTTTAACCTGTCAATACGAATGTATTTTTTTTTTGTACTGGTATATGTTTGATGTTGATTGTACCATACCTCTGTTCAATAAAGGAATATTCTGATCGTTAAAGATAATAATTCCCTTCCGTGCGGTCATTTGCAACGGTGGACTCTAGAGGGAGCTCTCGGCAAACGCAACGGCCACCTGCCTTTTGGGCCTTCGTCCCAGGGTGCTAATAACATACAGGACAGAGATTCCTGGGAGAAAATAAGTAACACGCCACATTCTGCGCACACCAGACAACCTGGGTAAAAAATAATAATCAATAAGGTTTTTTTTTTTCTCTTGTTCCTTCACTTCTGATCGTCGCTGCCTGCCACAATAAGCAACAAGGCCATCGCGCCGCTGTTACGGCTTACCACCAGGACGATAATGCTACAAGGTGTTCTGTAATGAGGAAATCGTGTCGCAGTTAGAAAAGCGCAGATTAAATTTCCCATGATGCTTCGGGGGATTAGAAATGTGAAAGGGAACTTCAGACAGGATACAAGTTGATTGTACACTTCTGTAATATCGAGTCACGGGGCTTTGGGAGTCTCATCGTCATTGGAAGCCATTGATGTTCCAGCGCTGAAGGTTACAGATCATGTCCGCGCGGCATTTGAGATAGGGGAGGGGCAACTGAAGCAAGTGAGATCCTTCCAGTACTGATCTGCATTCACTCCTAGGCATTCCCGAAAACACAGGCAGAGCACGTATCTGCAGCGTTTTTGAAAACGCGCTAAAAACACAGCAATGCAAAACACTTGAGAAGATTAAGAAATAATGGCGCCCTAAGCCCGGGTAACAGTCCCTCATTTTGTTGTTTGAAAAATGCGGCGAAACGCGTAAAGCAAAACGACTTTGTGCCAAAAAGGATTCTTGAACTACTTTGGTGCATTTATTGCGCACAAGGAGGCTCATTCAAGTGAATGGGCTTCCCTATGCTGTTGCACAACAAATGCATCTAGAAACGCGCTAAAAAAGCGGCAAGTCACACAGGCGTTAATGTGGCCATAGGGACATCCTGACTGGATGATTTTGTTATATTGTATTATATAAAGTATATAGGCTAGGAGATTAGCATTCTTCTCTTAATGTATCATTGGCTGACTTTTTATTGACTTTTAGTAGAAATCTGCAGCCCCTCCCACTTTTGCTTTATTTTTTTGTGAGGAAAACTAAACAAAAGGGAAGGCGCGCACACCTAGTGCATTACCAATGGTATTTAATAAATAATAAGACCAGTACAAAAAATGGGTTCTCATGAACAATGATTCTCAAATGAACCAAAGAAAAACCCACAAAGCGGGTGACGCGTTTCAGGGGCACACCCCCTTCCTCAGAGCTGAGCTGCCAAGAAGGGGGTACGCCCCTGAAATGCATCAGCCCTACCCATTGTGGTTTTACAGCACACTTGTCCGCATCACCCCATTTTGTGGGTTTTTCTTTGGTTTATTTGAGAATCACTGTTTGTGAGAACCCATTACTGGTCTTATTATTTATTAAATGCCATTGGTAATGCACTAGGTGTGCGCGCCTTCCTTTTTGTTTTGTTTTCCCTAGTTTGTATCAGATCACGCCATCCGAGGAGGGCAGCATCCACCCAGTCTTGGAATACCAATGCCCTGATTGCTCTTTACCTTAAAGACCTCTGAACGCTGGAAGTCACTACTTTTTTCTGTTTATCTACTTATTGCTTCTGTTACACTGTATTATTATCAACATGTAACTGAAGGACAGAGCATTCTCCTCTGTGATGAAAGTGGGGTCTGATGAACCCTAAACTGTATGGAGAGAATGGGGGAGCGGTATTAAACACAATGCCCACCTTATTTTTCCAAAACACACAAGTTGGCAACAAGGTCCGACCAGATCAAAGTCTCCTGTGTTTATGCAGCCATGCTTAAAGTTGGATATTACTCACATTTTTGTGTTGCGCTATACTGGCCCCTCCCCCTTTTTAGCGGAAATTACACCACAACATTTTTTTTATTTGGGGAATTCTTTTCTTCCACTGTTCTGGCTTAGGCCAGAATGACTCCCCCCACACACTCCCTAAACAGGGGCTACTATGTCAGTTAAGGTTTTGACTGTAGTTAGCTCAGACTGATCATATATTTTTTCACCAGGTGTTGGCTTGTGATTTCTCACTGTCACCAGTAGATGTCACTGGTATCACTGTTCATAGGATGAGATTTCACAAACAAAACTAAATTATGAATATTTATATTTTCTTCCGCCAATCCAATAGGAGGCTTGGGCCACTGGTGCATGCTGGGGGAGGATATAAATATCCGGGACAGGCCATGTGATCTCTCTCTTCCCCTGGGCTAGGATTGCGACCTCATCCCTTTAAACCCGAACACAAATTAATTACACAGGTTGTTCTGAGGCTAATTGAATACAGATAAGGCACCAAGTGAGTTTAATTACCACCATAATCAGCCACAGAACCTGTGTGATTCATATTTGTTAGGTTTTAAAGGGATGAGGTGGCAACCCTAGCTGAGGCCTGGGGAGGTTCTGCTGGATTGAGCTCTGGTGTTAGGGCCCAACAGTCTGGTTTTGGGTCTAACGTGTGCTGAAGTCGACCTGCGGCTTTCCTACCTGGTCTGGAGGAAGCTGTGCCAAGGAGGAGACCCAGGGGTGGTCCCTTGGTGGAGAGAGCCAGGAAGATGTCACTGGTATCACTGTTCATAGGATTAGATTTCGCAAACAAAAACTAAATTATGAATATTTATATTTTCTTCCGCCAATCCAATAGGAGGTTTAGGCCAATGGTGCATGCTGGGGGCAGATATAAATATCTAGGACAGGCCATGTGATCTCTCTCTTCCCCTGGGCTGAGGTTAGGATTGCTACCGCATCCCTTTAAACCCGAACACAAATTAATTACACAGGTTCTGAGGCTGATTGAATACAGATAAGGCACCAAGTGAGTTTAATTACCACCATATTCAGCCACAGAACCTGTGTAATTCATATGTGTTTGGTTTTAAAGGGATGAGGTGGCAACCCTAGCCGAGGCCTGGGAAGATGCTGCTGGATTGAGCTCTGGTGTTAGGGCCCAATAGCCTGGTTTGGGGTCTAAGGTGTGCTGAAGTGGTCCTGAGGCTTTCCTACCTGGTCTGGAGGAAGCTGTGCAAAGGAGGAGACCCAGGGGAGGTCCCTTGGTTGAGAGAGCCAGGAAGAAGGCTGGTCTCTCAGAAGGGCATCATTTCTAGGGTTGCCACTTCATCCCTTTAAAACCGAAAACATATGAATTACACAGGTTCTGGGGGCTATTTTAAAGCAGATAAGGCACCATGTGAGTTTAATTACCACCTCAATCAGCCACAGAACCTGTGTAATTAATATGTGTTTGGTTTTAAAGGGATGAGGTGACAACCCTAGTCATTCCTCACTTGGACAAAGCACTGACATTTTGGTAACATGCTTACAGTGTTGCTGAGTCAGCTTAAAGGTTCTGACACTGTGAAGCTGGACATTGATCTGAATCCAGAGAGTCTGCAAGTGATCTGCTATGGTATCAGACCCCTAACCCTCACCCAATATACTTTCTTGATTCATTTTAGCCATGGACTCAGCCCTGTGGGGGGGGGGGGGGCAGGATTCTAGCCTGCCCCTGGCTTCTGGAGGTGCTATCCTGCCTTTAGGGTATCAGAGGTATACTACACAGAGTGCTTGTTTCATGACCCAGAAGAGACAGCTGGCCTCCTCAAGATGTCACAAACAAGATGGTGGAGCTGGACCTGGAATTACGAAAGCTTTTGCTGGAAGATAGTGGGACAGTGCTGGAGTTCCTGGTTGGGTGAGTCTGTTATTTCATCTCACCCCAGCAGACCAGGTAAGAAGGTGCTAATATAAGTAACAAATTCCCAAAGGGGATGGGGGGAATGGCCATCATTCATAAGTGCAGCAACAAAAGCGGTTTTACGCCCACTCACCATACATAGGTCACTAGGCGGCCAATGTTTCTGTGCCGAGAGCACGCTCACTGTATGCTCCCACCACAGAGACTGGTAGCCCCACAGGGCCGGCTCCAGATCATGTGACAGCTGATCACAGTGGTCACATGATCACGGATCCTTCCTTCCCACCAGGCATTAAGAACTATTTAAAAGGACGTCGGGGTGGGTGGGAAAGGGTTAGGCTAGTTGTATTTTCCTGATAGAGGTATTCCTGGAAAGGTTCTCCATGATGTTCAATAGATGGAAATAACCATATTAGGCAAAATACGTTGCAGCTACGCAAATGTTTGGCACGTTCAGAAATTTTTTTTAAATGTATCAGCAGAAACCATGTGATCCATGTCTCTGGAGAGGTCATGTGACCAGGCACAGACAAGAAGCCGAATTATTCCAATTACTGGAAACCAATATTTTTGTTTAATTTTATTAACTTTTCAGGATGTAATGCCAGCTGAATATTAGTCCCTATTCACATCTCCACATCGCAATCATTTTTCTTGAACCTTTTTCACCACAGGCACAGAGCAACACGTTCACTTGATTGCGTGCGGCAAATGCGCCAAAGAAGCTCTTGCTTCTTTTTGGGCGTTGAGCTTTGCACTTTTTTTTAAATGAGCATTTTGGTGCCTCAAAACCTCATCTGCTGGCCACGTTTGTGGAGCCATTAACAATGAATGGCACCGCATGCTCGGGGTGCATTTTTCGCATGTTCCCTAAAGGCGTACGCGCAAAAACGCACACTTTCGCGCACATTCACGTAACACGGTGAATGGAGCCTTACAGCTTTTCTGTATGCCATCTTTAAATAATTTTCAGTATTTATGTATAGGCACGTCTCTGTCTCTCCTCCATCAACCGACGTCTGTGGCGCCCCCCGCGGAGATCTCTCCATCTGATAGACGGGATGTAAATCAGATCGGCACGTGGTGTGGGGGCGCTCGGCACAATGAGAAAACCAGCCGCGGTTTATCTACTCTGTTATTTGTCCTTCATGTGAACAGGCAGCCTGTCAGGCTAAGTGTGGCCTTGCTAAGTACTCCATTCTGTGTAAGTAGTGCGCTATTACCCAGACGCAGAGCCTGACGGCGGAGATAACTGCCATATCTCTTTCTTTGTTTTAATTTAGATCTCTGTGGAGCTCCCTTCCCCGGCGCTGGATCTGCAATATTGGCGAAGTGCGATAACCCGCGCCGGGCAATCAGAGGCACTGCGGTAAACAGAATTTTAAGTGGATTATAGAACTCTACATGTTATCATTACTCTTTGTATTGCCTTACTAATGGGACAAATGCAGCATGTTAGTATTTTTTAAGTATTTTCCTACATACCTCTAAATGAAATTGATATAAAATTTAATCTAATTTTAAAGTTTATGAATAAATATAAAATAATAATAATAATATTTGTATTGCCTTACTAATAATTTAAAAAATGCAGCGTGTTAGTGTCTTTTAAAGTATTTTCCTACATATCTCTAAATGAAATTTATATGAAATTTAATCTAAATTTGAAGTATATGAATAAATATAAAATAATAATAATAATAATATTTGTATTGCCTTACTAATGGTAAAAAATGCAGCTGGACTGTTGCCATTGGTTTAGACATTAATGGCTGTGTGTTGAGTTATTTTGAGGGGAGAGCAAATTTACACTGTTATACAAGCTGTGCACTCACTACTTTACATTGTAGCAAAGTGTCATTTCTTCAGTGTTGTCACATGAAAAGATAGAATAAAATATTTACAAAAATGTGAGGGGTGTACTCACTTTTGTGAGATACTGTGTGTATTTGTACATGTTGATCATATCCCCCCTTAATCTCCTCTTCTCAAGAGAGAATAAATTCAGATCCTCTAATCTTTCCTCATAGCTGAGCTCCTCCATGCCTCTTATTAGTTTGGTTGCCCTTCTCTGCACTTTCTCCAGTTCCCCGATATCCTTTTTGAGAACTGGAGCACAAAACTGAACTGCATATTCCAGATGAGGTCTTACTAATGATTTGTACAGGGGGGCAAAATAATGTCTCTATCTCTGGAGTCCATACCTCTCTTAATACAAGAAAGGATTTTCCTCACTTTGGAAACCGCAGCTTGGCATTGCATGCCATTATTAAGCTTATGATCTACCAAAACCCCCAGATCCTTCTCCACTATGGATTACCCCAGTTGTACTCCCCCTAGTATGTATGACGCATGCATGTTTTTAACCCCCAAGGGCACAGCTTTACATTTATCAACATTATCAACATTAAGCCTCATTTGACACACGGTTGCCCAATTTACCCCTTTCCGCCCGTAGGACGTCCATGGACGTCCTGGGCTTTGAGTGGTGATATCTGAATGGTACCTGCAGCTACAAGCACCATTCAGATATCATTCTTTCCAGCCAGCGATTCCCTACACCATAAGAATGATCATAGCGGCAGTTCAGCCGCTTGATCATTCTTATAGGCAGCGAAAAGGGACGCCCCCCCCCTCCCGCCGCCATTCGATGCTTCTCCCAGGCCGTCCGTACGATCGGCGGCAGGGAGAAGAGATCCGTCGCTGCCGGATGATTGTCAGGAAGATGACTGATGACCGTCTGGTCACCAGACATCTCTATGACTCTCGGATGCCCGAACGCGATGTTATGATGTCACGTCCGGGCCGGTTTTAGTAAACAAAGCTGTGTATGCGTCTGGAAAGGCCGGGATATATTTTTTCTAATCTCAGTCTTTCCAGCCTGGAGGAGAGATGAGAGGTCTTATTGACCCCATATCTTTCCATAAAGAGGACCTGTAACACACCCTTCCTATTACAAGGGATGTTTGCATTCCTTGAAATAGGAATAAAAGTGATCAAAAAAAAAAAAAAAAATTAAAGAGACAGTGTAAAAATAAAAGTAAGTTAAATAATAATAATAATAAAAAAAATTTAAAGTACCCCTGCCCCCCGTGCTCGCGCACAGAAGCGAACGCATACGTAAGCCCCGCCCACATATGTAACCAGTGTTCAAATTACACATGTGAGGTATCACCGCATGCATTAGAGCGAGAGCAATAATTCTATCACTAGACCTCCTCTGTAACTCTAAACCTGTAAAAAAATTTAAGTACCAAAGTTTGGCGCAATTCCACAAGTGTTCGCAATTTTAAAGTGTGACATATTGGGTATCAATTTACTCGGCGTAACATCCTCCTTTATAATATACAAAAAATTGGGCTAACTTTACTGTCTTGCATTTTTTTAAATTCACTAAACTGTTTATTTTCAAAAAAAAAGTGTTTGAAAAATTCCTGCGCAAATATCGTGTGATATAAAAAGTTGCAATGATCGCCATTTTATTCCCTAGAGTCTCTGCTAAAAAACATATATAATGTTTGGGGGTTCTCAGTAATTTTCTAGCAAAAAAAATGATGATATTTACATGTAGGAGAGGAGTGCCAGAAATGGCCCGGATATGAAGTGGTTAAACTGTGCATTGAGGTTGGCTTGTATGTTGGAGACATCCTGTATCCTGACGTCATCACTGAGCCGCTGTGCTTCTTTATGCAATGCAGGGAGATCATGGCTGGTGGGAGGGGTCGGCAGGGTGCTGTACATAGCTTCCTGAATACATGGTAAGACAGGTAGACCGCCTTTGCATGCAGACCACTCTGCGTAACATGTGATGCTTAAGAACTAAAAGCCAATAATAGAAAGGGGTGGGCCAGGGATGATCAGGCTGGGGAGGAATTTTTTGAACATTTTTCGAGCCACTGGTGTGGTGCACAAAAACAAAGACATTCATGTGAAATGCACACAAAAAGAGAAAATTATGTGTCACTGGTCCCCCACCAAAGAGACCTCCCTGATCCCCCAGGGCACAAGATTTATGAGGGCCAGGCACTCCGATCTACCTAGCCAAAAGGCCTGGAAGACCCCTCTAGCTGGCACCTGTACAACTGTGCAAGACTGAAGGGAAGGCCGGAGGTCAACTGTAACCCATTTACAATATTAGGAACTAGGGGAAATATATTCCATCTGCCCCAGTGCATGCTGAGAGCCTCCCATAATCCTCCAGCTAAGAACCGCAACGTGGATTTTCCGACCCATTTAAATGTGATGTTCTCCAACAAAGCAATCAAAATGCTGAAAATGAATTTAGGTTTGTAGTGTGATGGCGGGTTTGTGGGACATGATGGCTCCCATATACTGCAAAACGATTTTTGGATGGATTTAATTTGGGCTGTCAGACCTCCCCCACTAATTATGAAGCACCATTGGACATGAGTCATCCTACTGAGGAGATCATATTGTCTGTATATCACCAGTACAAACGCGTAGGAATAGCACTGGATGGACATATTATTTACAGATATAATTCCTTGAAAATATTAATAGAAATTAAAACTAAAGCAAATGAAAATAGCTTAATGCACCATGGAACACTATACACATGAACAGTTTAGCTGTGTTCCAAAAAGAGAAGGATCAGCCAGGTTGGTGACCTTACTTTTGTCATCTGTAGTTAACCAGCCTTTTTCAACATGGAGGAACCCTTGAAATAACTTTCTCCTGCTAAAAATGACTATATCTACAACTCAAACATGGTGCATCACGAGTAACCCCTAGAATCCTCTGGAGGAACTCTAGGGTTCTGTGGAACCCTGGTTGAGAAACCCTGAGTTAAGCAGTACTGCTTGGTCACCAACCCATCCCCCATTCATTGGACAAGATTTCCAGACTGGGAACTGCAGTAGAGATCTGGCTGGTTCACCTTTCTGGACCTTCTTGTCCTGGCCAGGAGAGCATGGACTACAGCAACCTGATAGGAAAATGGATTCCTATTAACTATGGATGTCCACATTAGAGCTCACAATACATCTGCCTGTGTGCTCTGAGGCAGGGGTCACTAGTAAGGGACTATTTGCTTCACTGGAAAACCTTATGCTCTCAAGTCAACTGGTGATCCAAATCAGCACTTCTTTGAGAGTGGCAGAGGAACCCCAACACCTACCGTCCATGTAAGACACTCCTGATCTTACAAAGACGTATTAGTGCTACTATTGACCTCGGTCAGTGATGTCTTCCCACATCATTGATTCCCCCCACAAGTCTGAGAGGCCCTAATATTGGGACCCCTATTAAAATCCACCATGAAACTAAAGGAAACTTGGGGTGAAGTATGGGTGGCTCTTATTGGTAGAAGGTTGCTGCTACTGTTCATGGTGAGGAAGGAGGAAGGGAGGGGAGGAAATTGGAGAGGAAAGGAGAGGAATGGAATTAAGTAATAAGGGGGGGGGGG